>MU227494.1:617239-642367 GCA_018584345.1 Thuja plicata | reverse complement strand
GACTTAAGGTATCCACTATCATAGATGATGAACTAAAATTTGGAGCATGTGTCCTAGGATACAAATTCTTTCAAGATAGCAGGATGAAAAACATAGCATCTAGAGCTTTGGATACAACATATAAAATTGTAAAGAAAGGAACTCAGTTGGATCTATCAGAACTTCTACTCAACCAATTAGAAGAAAACTTGAGAACAATCATAAATGCAAAGACAAATACATGTAAGTTTGGCTCACTTATCATGTGCATCTTCTTTTACTTCCAAGAATATTTTCCATCAGTAGGAGATGTGAAATGGGATACCAATAGACCAGTCACCGTACAGATCAGTGAGTACATAACATCACTGGGAGACAATTTTGAGATAGTTATGAATGAGTACTTTACTGGATTCAATGAGAGAATGCAGAAAAGAGTAAGGATCCCAGAGCAACTAATTGAGAAATTCAAGAATGATATATGTTTCATGGTTGACATAGACCACACATACATCAATCTTGTTGTACCAAGGACAAAATGGTTAAAACTGTTAGACTATGAGGTAAACATTGATCAAGCATCTAATGCAACTGACGCATTGATAAATGAACCCTTAAAGACAAAACACAACCAAAGTTTGACACTTATGAAGAGGCCAAAGAAAGAATCAAGGTAAATTTGTAAACCTATGATCATAGAGTTAATATTATTTTACGTGAAACTTAATTAGGTCAATCTATCTTATAAATAGATGTTGTAATCATTCACTATTATGTATGAGAGGATGAATGTAGCCTACGAGCACCTCTATGGATCAGACTAAAATTTTCAAGAACCAAAACATCAAAAGGTGAATTTGGTTATCAAGAACCAAGAACAGAGGCTACCGAGCAACAAAGGTATTATTAAATCACATTAGGTGATACACTTATGCATGTAAACTTAAATGGATCTGTAATCAACAATAGGAGATTGCATGCACTCAGGTCAAAGTGTAATTTGCTTACATTCTAACAAGTGAAGCGAAGTGTAAAAATCCTTTCAAGGAAGATGGATTTAACAATCTAATTGTAAATATCTTAACCGAGTGCACACTAAACAGTGTTTTTAAATCTCTTAACAGAGTAGAATTTAACAGGTCTCCACAGATACTCCTTATAGGGTTGATCATCAGAAGTGATCAAATTGTAAGCCTTAACCGGCCCCTTCCAATTTACAGATAGTGAATAATTTGTGGGTTTCATCCCCACCGCAGTTTTTACTTCCTAACAGGAGTTTTATGCGTTATCATATCTTGTGTTATGTGTCAATTAATTTCATGAATGTTTCTATGAATGATCACATGTTTGATTAAGTTAAAAGAATTGATATGTCTTACATCAAGATAGTATATAAAAAATGGTTGGATAATCAATTGATTACATAAATTTTAAAAGATAAAAGAGAAAAAATTTAGAGGTATTGATTCACCCCTCCCCTCTTAGTACACACTTCCCATTAATTCCAACATGGTTTAGTTAGCTATTTTTGGAAATTGTCCATATCTGAGTGACAGAAACATGTCAATTGACTAGGATCCACATCCTCTATAATATAGAAGGATCTAGGCTTTGTGTCCACTCTTACTTCTTTTCCATTCATAGGAATAGTGGCATATGATAAGCTAACCAAGTGAACATTCCCCCGAACAAGATTTGATTATTGTCTTGATAGCAACATCCCATAATTAGCAGGGAAATCTACCACTGTGATATCAATTTTATATGAGGCTTCTGTACAAGCAACAATTTTGAATTATACATTCTTCATAATCCCAACCATAGGCACAGATCTATTATCCATGGCCTAGCATTTCCCATAGGTTGTGTCTACCCACATCCCCAGCTCCCTCATCACATCGAATGACATGATATTGATAGCAACTCCTGAATCAATCATATAATTATTCACCAATCTATTATTTATCAATAGTTTCAGGTAAAAAGGATCCACTTGTGAGGGGCTTTTGGTTATTGTATTCCCTAAGTAGACCATAGGTGTTTCCTCATTTGCTTCCTTTTGTGTCTGATGTTCAGATTTTTTATATGGCTCATTTTTTACACTTGATAACAACTTTATGGTCTTGTCCATATATTCTAGGAATTTCATCATTTCTAACAAAGGGACTAAGACTTTCGTTTATGATAATGCTTGTGTAATTTCAAATGATGTTGTACTTTCATTTACTGTTGGTTTGACTAATTCAATCCTTTCATTACGAGGCTTCACAAGTTTAGTGGTTTCATTCTTTTTTTTGACTATATTCTTGTCATTTTTCTTTTCTGCAACTTTCCCCTTCTATTTTTAATTAGTATCTTCCATGTCAGCTGGTTTTCCTTGATCTATACTCATTGTTATACTTCTTAATTGGTAGTTTCTTCCAGCTTAAGCTACAACTACAACAATGAGTTCTCTTTTTTCTTCATCGATAAGTCTTCTCAATGTTGGGGTATCCCCTTCATCATCCTACTACAAACAATAATGCAGACTATACCTTGGTGATTTTGTATCATTTCCACATTCCTCATTAACTGAATCATAGTTACCAACACCCCAAAATGATTCTATTGATAATGCATTTACAACCTGATCCTAATCATATTCATCATCTTCAATATGTTCCCCTTGTAAGCTTTGTGCTACCACACATTGCTGAGGCGAGTGGGACATATTGCAAGCTTCACACCATGAACCTTCATCAACCATGTGGTTAATTCTACTCAATGGATTAGGTGGATCTCTATTCACATTTTGTCTTGGGTTTTCATGCTTACCATCTTTCCAATTTGTGCTATACGACATATCATGCAGTCTCGGCCTGCCATTTTTGTGAAATTATTGCCTTTCTGTTTTATCTAACTTGAGTGACAAGTTATTCACACAATTCATTAGTTGTTCAAGCTTATCATCTCCTTTATTTTGTTTAGGTTCCTTAGGGTTGAACAATTTTGCATCTTCTCTTTTCCCTATTCTTCCTACAACTTTATATTGTTCTCAATCATGACAACTATCTTACATTCTTCGTTCAGATTTTCTAGCCTTTGGGATATGATCCCATAGTTAGTCTTTATATCAAATGCATCCATATAGAATCTGATGTAGAATGAATCTACTGGCCTCATGCTTACAAGAATTCTATCAAGTAATTTGTTAAACCTCATATTGAAATCTACAAGTGATTCATTATACCCCATTTTTATACATGTGAGTTCATGTGATGCAAATATAGGCTCATTTTAATCACCAAAATCATCTAATAATTGCCTCACAAAATCTGTCCAATCAACAAATGAGTTTTCTGGAAGTCCTCTATACCATTCATTAGCATCATCACTCAGAGATTGGACAAAGAGTTTCATAAATACATCCTCATGTTCTACCTCAAAGTTTCCCATTGTATCTTGGAAATTTTTGACATGGATTTCTCTTATTTCAGCATCATTGTGACTAAATTTTGGAATAGAATTTCTCACTTCACTAGTAATTTCATTTGCGTAACCTACTATTCCATTTAAGTTCAATTGTTTATAACTTTAATTGTTAATGAGTCTTCTCATAAGTGTGTTCTATCCGCCTTGATTGTTATGCTGATTGTATTGATTATGTCTCTGACCATTATTACAATGATTGAATGGGCCTTATGGGTTATAGTTTTCATGATTATTTTGCTACACTCTTTGATGGTATCCCTATTGGTAATTGTTATTTTGGTTTCTATTTCCTCTTTTATTTTTTTCATACAAAGGATTGACATGATTTGTATAAAAATTACGGTTACCCTCTTTCCTACGAGGAGGATAATATTTTTTAGGTCTTTTTGGTTCCTAGTCCTGAATTTCCTTATTTCTTCCAAATCCTTGTGAATTATGATTTGTTGGTGGATCCTTCCCAATATTTCCTATTTGTGTATGTTCTATCTGTGGGAGTGTTCTTGTAACAATACCCAAGGCTTGTTCTACCAACTGAGTGTTTTCTTATGTATTGATCCTTTTTTAGAACTTCAACATCATTTCAAACATCTCTTGCATTTTATTATTAATTTATTCATGTTCATCCAAATCAATCTCGCCAGCAGAATCCTTTCCTAAATTAGATGGGGTTTTACATTCAAGGGAATTATTTAATTCATTACCTTCGCCCCAGGGATTCTCTTCTTCATACATTCGAAATTTGTTAACATGGGTAAAATTCATGTCATTGTTATGATCTTTATATGAACATGGTCTATTTATTATAGGGAAGCCATATTCATCATAACCAAATCCAGAAGTATTTATTTTCATATCAGGGAACTGTCTGCATTCATTAAACCCCATTGTGCTATTCTCAGGGCTAATATTTTCTTAAGCATGTTTGTTCTTTCTCCTAAGTTGGAATTTTGTGTGGTTAGTAGGATTTCCTTATGTCAATGACCATCCACCCTACATGTACTTAAGGGCTAAGTGTCTTAAATATTCTCTTACTTGTTAACAAGTTACTTCTTCATTCATATAATTTTCATTTTAGTAGAGTCGCCACCTCTTTCAAAGAAGAATGTAAAAAAAAATTATCCTTCTAGGTCTTCTCCCTTAGTGGAGTCATTGATTTAAAAATGCTATTTTGATTTTTCAGAGTCGCCACCTCTATACGAGGACTATATTTTGTTGGTCTTCTAGGTTCTTACCTCTAATAGAGTAAAATTCTTATGTCACCAATGATCTTGAATATGCTTATAAAACCTTTCCCAAGTAGAGTCGCCAATCTGTTGGTTCCCAAATTAACACATTGGAAAATTGTGTGAGTATACCTAACTCAATGCTCAAATCTTCCAAATGATTTGGCCAACTAACGGGAATGATCAATATGATCCTATTCCCCTGCACTTTAGGCTTTGTAGAACCAAGGCTGGTAGACCTATACTTTAACTGTGTCTCTTAGTTAAAGATTTTTATAGCAGATCTCACTTTTGTTTTTATTTATCTATTGTATGATCTATCAAGATGACATTTATATCTTGACTAGATCTGATTGTGTATAACATAACTACTACTTTAATTCTTCAATTCTTAATTTAATGATTTTGAATACTTTGTGTTTGATTATTTTGCACTGGATTGGGTTATTAATTTGTTGATTCCACTATTACTATTTAATCACTTGAATATCTTTAATTGATTATAATTATTTTTATGAATCTTTATCCTGATCAGGAAAACCTCAATACTTAATACAAACCAGTGCCTTATTCCTTTTGGGAAAAAGGGTTACTTTCCTTCTGTACCCTACATATAACTTTGTAAGAAATGTTTATTTCCACTGCTTAAATTGATATGTCACCTATTCTGACCTCTATGTCCTCAGTTATTGATTTATACTGCAATTAGTCTTAATGAATTTAACTTTCACTAGGAAAAGACCAATAAGACAAGATCAATATGACAACTATATTAATCTCGACGTTTAAATTACAATATAATTATGGACAACTTCCCACATGATGAATCAAACAATTTCTACTTGCTTGAAATAGAAATCACAAAGAACTGGTCAAACTGAAAATATAAATCCACAGCTTTGAGCGAATAACAAAACTGGAATATGTTTTAATATTGATAAGTTTTTTGTATACAACAATATTGAATAACTTAATAATTAGAAGTCTTCATTCCTCTATTATAAAAAATGATCTTATATATATATATATATATATATATATATATATAAAAGAGGATTCTTAAACCTTTGAAAGGTCATGTCTTTCTACTATCAATGATTACATCTTTAGTTGACATAAATAAATTAATAACACGAGTAACTACAATAACAAAAAGATGAAACTAATCTTCATCCAACAATGCCCTATGATCCTCGATACGATCCTTGCACTCCTAAGCAACATATGTGTTTGTGTTATGGGTGATGTCTCTAACTTCATATTCCAAATCAATTATGTATTCCACTTGTCCATTGACTCCTTCAAATGCTAGTCCATCCTCTCAAGAAACATCCAATGCCTATTTATTGACTTAAGTTCTACTGATCTCTTTATCGGCCATCGGTGTAGGTAAATTTATTTACCCCGCAATGGAAAGCTATGTTGATGTTGTCATCGACAAGACTTTCTGCGATCTGCTTCTTGCTCACAATTGACATAAGGTTCACCGATGTGGTAACATTCTTTATGTTTTCTCTTATCGGTGTAGCTCAATACTATCGTGGAATCTATTGAAATCCTCTATTGATAGTGTTGAGTCATATCACTCTCTTATGTTTGGATAGAAGAGTTTCCACTGTAACTTTCCCTGATCACATAAGTACATCCTTTACATTGGCATACGTTATCCCACTCATTTCTATTAGTCATAGGCATAACATATCATTCACTCCTCCAACTGTAGTAAGTTACCCCTATATCATTTTATTGTTGAGACTTTCCACGATAATGATGCGTTCTTCTAATTTTAACTGACTAGTGTTACTTAGCTCGATAGAATCTGGCATGTTGACCTGTTATCGGTATTGGTTTTGTCAATTTCTAGTTTTCAATATGTTATTATTACATTTATGTGAGTCTCATTGATTTACCCATCAGAGTTAAGTCCAACTATCGGGCCGCCTATTTAGATTCTTCACTGATATCGTATTGCTATGCCGATCATTGTGTTGACTCCTTTATCATCGGGTTGACACTCTTCAAGTCTTGCCTAGACATGATGTACATTGAACTTATGAATTTAGTGTGAGAACTGGGAAAATTACATTGATAATTCTATCATTTGGAAAGTAGCCTACAGATAGTGAGTTCACAAGAGAGAGATTTCACATGGGGATGATTAGAATAAATATTCTTCACAACTTTCACTATCTGAGCTAGGGTTATATTTCAGTCATGGTTATGATGAAGTATCTGTTACCCAAATTTCCCATCATGTCCAGTTTTGGCTACACATGGAGTAAATGAGGCTCCCACAAGGGTAGAGCCCATCTTGTATGGTTTTTGTCATGATTCCTGGTCTTTATCTTGTTCTCTACATATTTCTAGGTCTGGTTTTAGCCCTTATTCATGTCTTAAAAACCTAATTCAGGCTTTTAAAACCTAGTTCTTTGGTGGCCCAGTCTAATTATTTGTTATTTTCCATGCCACTTAAGTTCTTATTTGTCATGTTCTTTATAGCCTTGTCTCTTATCTCTTAATCTCACAATCACAATAGAATATTCTTTTTCATTTAGCAACTTGGCATGACCCTTTATCTCTTAATCTCATAATAGAAAGGAATATGCTCTTAAGATTCAAAGATTTAGTGCAGGTCATCGATCAAGTTTTGATCTTACGGCTATCTCCTGATCTCGTAATAAAAGGGTTAATTCATGAAAGATCTTGAGATTATGCGAGTGTCAATGATCGGGAAAAGGATCTACAGTTGGTGCTAGATCGCTAAACAAAATCAAAGTTAGCTAAAATATATGCAGATTTGGCGCAATCCATTGATCAGGTTCTGTTCTTGCTTTGATCCGAGGGTTGGCACTAGATCTTACAATGTTTCAGACAAGTCAAGGGATTTCTTGAGGTTTAGCATATATCGTTGATCTTGTTCTGATCGTGTGATTGTTGCTAGATCTTAGAATAAACTCAAGGGTCAAGAAAGGATTAAACAACTCAGCGACTCCGTTTATCTCCAGGTCTCCAAATAGACCCAAGTTAAGTTCAAGTCAAGAAAAGTTAAGATGGACTGGCCAAGGTTAAATTGAGAACCATCGATGCAGGTCTTGATCTTACGGTTATCGCTTAAATCTCATAATATAACTAGAGTTAAAGCCAGTATCTAGCGACTTGGTGATACAAAGGATTTAAGGTACCCAAGGTTAAAGATGGGTCAGAGGCAAGTTAGACTCAAATATCAGATGAGAGATAGATCCAACGGTAGATGTTAAGCCTCAATGACCAAGATGCATGATAGATATATTTGAGGCATTGGGCCTGCATGCCATGTATCCATGGCGAGGCCGGGATGAAGATAGAAATATAAAGGTAACGATCGACCAAGTCCAGTTTGATCATGTGGATGGCGTAAAGCCTTAAAGTAAAAGTGATCAAGATCTAGTGTTTAAGGTATTGCGCTATGGTGACATCTAGCATTGATGATGTCATGGGTCACAAGTTTATCGAGCAGTAAAGAAGTCATAAATTTAAAATGATCCAATGACAGGCGTAAAGACTTAAAGACCAAGATGAAGTTCTTATCCATTGAGTCATTACGCCTGTGTGCCACATGGTAGATCAGATCCTGTGCTTGCGAGTAACATAAAATAGATTGACAGTGTTGTTTTAAAGTTGGTAAATTTTCAAACTTGAGTCGTTGATCGAGCATTTTGCACCACCTGTGACCATTTATATTCAAATTCAAATATTTCAATGTCATTCTCAAGGTTTTCATGGTGATGGTGATGTGTTCCAGATTGCAGAGAGAGTAGATGGATTGATATGATCTGTCTGCTCGAATTTATGGCAAAGTGGGATATTTTCAAGGCTAATCTAATTGACTGAGATATTTCCCAAATGCATTAATGGGTATGAAATATTGTTTTAGGGTTTCTACATTGTATAATGTATATCTATTGTAACCCTAATTCTACCCTAATCTAATTGATGAATTGACTCCCAAGTCTGTGTGCTGGGGGAGCTTTTATATAAGTAGTTTTTAAATCTTTTTTACATAGGGTTTGGATTATGTAAGAAGTTTTTTGTGACATTTTTTCTATCCTCAAACTTTTCATGTGTCTGTAATTCTTAGTCTTCCAAGGCTTATGCAGGAATTTTTGTGGTATTTTTCCTACCCTCAGGTTCTCATGTGTTTTGGGATTCTTTCTGAAGCACAATATACTGACTGAGTATTGAATAAGTTTTGAGTTATCCCAAGTTTTTCTTTCTTTTATGCATCTTTGTGTACTATTGTGGATGATTTGATAAGGCTAATCTTGTGGATTTTGTTCATCCCTTGTTATCTTTGTCTCATTCATGTGCCTATTTGCTGGAGTGGATGTTTTTTTATAGGTCATAGTCTATGTCTATCTCCTTGGATATGCTATTGTTTGTGAAATATTATCTTTCCTTGAATAACCTCTTTTCATTTCAGACCTCTCTATGAAACACTTTTTGCAAACCTATCTAGGAAGTTATATGTGTCTTAATTCAGGAATTTCATGCTAGTTCTTAGTCATTGTGTTGTGATTCATGTCACTTTTGGTGTATAACCTTTTAGATTAAGTTTTTCTTTATTTCCCTTCAGTTCCCCTTCTATCCCTTTTCCTCCCAAGTTTACTTTTCCAATTTAAAGAGCAAAATAGGTGATTATCCAAGAGGAATCGACCTAGAGTTCTGAGGTTTCACTTTAGTTAGCATAGGTCCCACAACTTGGAAGTGATTCCCATGTTATACCATATCATTAGGCTTATGAGTCTAACAGGGTGCAAATTTAGTGTATAACAATTCTGGCACGGCCAGTGGGACCACAAAAGAAGTTCATCTTTCAAAACTATGTCATCTCTGATATGCTAATTACATAGTACTAACCTAGAGTGGTTCTTTTTAAAGCATATATGGTGACTCCATTGGTGTAAAGAACAAAAAGATCCAGTCCCACTAAAGTTTATGAGAAGGATAGAAACAAGGAGTTTAAAGCTTTCTGAATTTCTGTAGCTGGCTCCAACAAGAAGAAAAGGGAGATCATCCCAAAGGATACCCCCTACAAGGAGAGTATAGTCTACACCACCTATCGTAGAAGAGAGACTCTTGTTGTTTTATTCAAGAAGGCGAGGAAGATCTTTAAGCAAGGAGTTTCTAAGAGATTCAACTTCACTTACTGGTTCAAGTGCAACCCATACAGTTGTTATTCAACAAATCACAGCCCCTACAATGGCAAGCCAATTTGCATTTGTACCCTTTAATCAAGGTAGCCCATTAAATTTTTCCCAACACCATGATGTACCCTTAGAAATACTAAAGATTTTTCCTATTTTCACAGGTGAAAGCCATACAATAGCTTATGAGCATGCCAGAGATGTGGCTACCATCTGTAATATACACCATGTCACTGAGGAAGATGTGGATTCCAAATTGTTAGCAACCTATTTTAAGGGTAAAGCCCTAGAATGGTTTATAACTTTAGCAGTTAGCTCCATTGATTCATAAGACAGACTTGGAGACTCCCTCAACAGATACTTTGAAGACAAGTCAGATCATTTATCCCTAGTAGATCAACTGACTACTATCAAAAGAGCCCCTCAGGAGTAGATGATAGATTTTAATAATAGATTTCTCAAGACATGGAATAGGATTCCTATTCCTGTAAGGCCTTCAACAGATTATAATTTTCTATATATTTTTTAAAAGTTTAAATAGTGATATATATGTCATGATTCAGTCTTTGGGAGGTACTTCATTACCTCAGGCTTTTGATATAGCGGTTAAAGAATAAAATTGTCTAATTCAAGATGGTAAGATAGGACCAAGGCCACCCATGCCTCTCTTCCCTCATATTCAGCCCAATATGCCTCTGCATATTCCTCCCTTCACTCCTGTACCTATGGTAGTAGCACCTCAAGCTAGTTCAAGCAATGAGGAATCAAAAATAGGCTTTTCCCAAGAGTTGCAACAAATGAGAAGTGATCAACGAGAAACAAATAAATCATTGCAAAATAGTCAACAAGATATGAAGAGTTTATTATAGAATTTTGGAAATGAGTTGATCAATATGAAAAAATAGAATTAGGGGAGTAGACCATTGTTTCAACAACAAAATCAAGGTCCTATCCAACAGTATCAAGCTCAAGGACAATCATATCAACAAAGTGGACCACCATATCACAGGAATTATCAAGGATAAAGGTAGAACTACAATCAAAATCCATTTTAGCCTTACAACCCATCACCTCTCAACTCTACAAATCCACTCAGAGATATGGTTCCAAGTCAAAACAATCTTGCCTCAGAGGTTTAATGGTGCTATCCTTGTAACCAACAAAATAATCAGACTACATGTTCGAATGGGTTGATAAATCAAGCACTCACGGCACAAAATGTCTCATACACCCAATTAGAGGCATCTCCTAATGGGTCAATACCACAACAAGATGCACAGTTTGATGAGACTGCTCTCTTTAATTGGAAAGAAGGATATTTTAATGGAGTGAATGGTGAACCTTCCATTGCAGCCAACACTCAGTCCAAGAGAAGAGCTCAAGACATGGAGAAAGAAGAGGAGAAGGGAAAGGCTACTAAATTTGCAGAGTCATCGCATCCATCTTTTTTTTCCATACTAAAGAAGCCTCCCACCATGTCACTCAATGAGATTCAATTTCCCAAGGAGGTTGAGCCCATAGTGGTGAAAGCACATCAAAAGGTTCATGTAGCAGTACCATTCAATACTATGGACAATATGAAGAGGATGAATGTGACTATGTCAATGTGGGACTCCTTAGCCAATCCAGGGCAACCTGAAATCTTGACGAAGGCAATGTCTGGAGAGGCAATCCCTCAACAACCCATGAATGATGTAGTTAAGCCAGTATTGGTCAACATTGATCAAGAGAAGAAAATTCCAAGCAACAACACCAAAGCAGATGTCATTCAAGGTAGGAACTTAAAACCACCTCCCTTTTATGTATCATTAATTATTGGAGATTCTCTAGTACATAATTGTATGGTAGATAGTGGGGCTACTAGTTCAGTCATGACCTAGAAGATAGTTGACCAATTAGGACTCAAATATGAACCATTCCAAAAGAAGGTAACACAATTTGATGGTTCATTGGTGAACATAGTAGGTGTTTCCAAGGATACAAGATTGATCCTTCATGCAAGCCCCAATTTCTCTATCCTACTTGACATCTACATCATAGACCTCCCTGCTCTTTTTGCCATTTGTATGTCAAGAGAGTTCACAACTAAGATAGGAGGCTATCTTTCTTCTAACTAGTCTCATATGATTTTACATACCAGATATGGAACCAAGGTCACTATCAAGTCTAAGTCATTAGTATCTCATCATATAGAACCTTATGTGTCTAATGCCTTCAATTCAAGATACCTTGCACTTGATACTAATGACTTTCAAATCACCAAAGAAACAAATACCAAGATAGAGAGCATTCCAGATATCTATCTAGATGAATGGGGATCAGAAAAGACTTCAGAGGCTCAGGCTAATGTCATGTGGGATGTTGGTTTGGGAAATTATATGATACAAGAAGATGGTCTCACCATGCCAAATATTTCCAAGGAAAACACTGAAGCATCAGAAGAAGAGAGCAGTGAAATTTGGGAACTATTCTTTGATGGTGCTAGAAGAAGACATGGTTCTGGTGGTGGTGAAATGCTAGTATCTCCAAAAGGAGAGAGATATTATATAGCTTTTAGATTAAGCTTTTCTTGTACAAGAATTACTATTGAATATGAAAGTTTAGTGAATGGACTGGACTGGGCCAGAAAGAGAGGTATCAGAGCCTTAAAGGTATATGGTAACAGTGAATTGGTTGTTAGCCAAGTAAGAGTGATAAGTGCTACCAAAAATGATACTTTCAAAGCCTACAAGCATAGAGTTTGGGATGCAATCAAGGATTTCCATGCTTTCAATATCATTGTTATCCCTAGAAAATTAAATTAGAATGCAGACAGGTTAGCCGTTGTTGGATCCCAATTTGACATTCCCAATAACATCTTAGTGGGAAAGAATCAACAACATGTTAAGATTATTGTCAGGCCTTCCATCCCTAACAATGATGTTAATTGGCAGGTGTTTGAAAATGATGAACAAATTCTGCAATTCTTGTTCGAAGAAGATGTTTTTTCAGAGCACAACCATGGTAGGTTGATGCAGAATTATAATGACCAGGTGGTATAACTCAAATCTAATAATTTTCCCAAGGGCCTTGTAACCTTAGAGTCCATCTTCAATAAAGATGACCAAGCCAAAAGGAATAAGACTAGCTTGGTAGTCCAGTAAGACATTACACTGACTTAGAGCTTAAGCCAAGCAAGAGCTGAAAGTTTGGAAAGGTAAGCACTGATTCAGAAAAGCAAGCTTACACTCAATTATTCTAGGAATTCAGTGATGTCTTTGCTTGGCAGTATGAAGATCTCAAATGGTTTGATCCAGCACTTGCTCAACACACTATCAAGCTAGAACCTAATGTTAAGCCAGTCAGGAAAAAGAAAAGGCATGTCAATCCCAAATTAGAGCCAATCATGCATAAATAAGTTCTCAAATTAATAGGAGAGTGGTATCATATACCCCATTAAACATACTAGTTGGGTATCTAATCTGGTTCATGTTAGGATAAAGAATGGGGACCTAAGGTTATGTGTTGACTTTAGGGACCTGAATAGGGCATCCCTAAAAGATCACCACCCATTACCATCCATGGAACAGATTCTACAGTGTGTCTCTGGCTCTAAATGCTTATCATTGCTAGATGGCTATTTAGGGTACAATCAAATCCTACTTAATAAAGAGGATCAATTCAAGACTACATTTACAACCAAATGGGGAACCATGGCCTATCAAAAGATGTCTTTTGGTTTGTCAAATGTAGGTGCCACTTTTAAAAAGGCTATGGATATGGCCTTCAAGAGCCTCATGTACAAGTTTGTGTTGGTCTACCTTGATGACATCACTATCTATTCAAAGCATGCAACAGACCACATCAAATATCTGAGGAAAATATTTGAAAGATGTAGGGCGTTTGGGATCTCCCTCAATAAAAAAAAAAGTGTATTTATAGTCCATGAAGGGAAGCTATTGGAATAAATTGTGTCCAAGCAAGGTATTGTATGCGTGAATTATGGTCAATACCTGCAAGTTGCAAACACAAACACACACACTTCAATAAAGTCTTTACATGGTTAGTCGGTTAGACAATATGAAATTGAAATAAACCACTACACTAATCGACAATGAACCATTGCCTTCTAGTAGACAGGAGTATGAGCTTGCTCTCAGGTCATCACAAGCTCAGTGACTACACCAATAACCTAAATAAAGGATTTTAAAGATACGATTAGATGATCTAAAATGATTATGCAAAATGCAGATTTGTTGTTAATCCAAGCTACTTATGATTCAGTTTTAAAGTGCCAAATTGAAGTGTGTAAGATTCATTTTAATAACACCAAAATTAAAGTGTGCTCTAAGTTAGGTTTGCATGCTTGAAAGTAATATCAATTAAAGCTAAATGATTAATGCTAAGAATTCTAAAACATAAAAAAACTGCATAATAACGATGCAAAAATTAGGATCCTTGTGAAGGAAAAGAGTTTCTCTTTTATAGAAATCTCTCTCGAATCGATGGTCGAGGTTGAAAGAAAAGAGTGGCTCATATTCGATTGAAGAAGCACAATCCATGTGCAAGAAATGTGATTGGTCGAGAGAGCTAGTTGACTGAACTGACTGATCAGTCTTTTTGGAAACTTCCATATTCAATTCTCAGTTAACTGAAATGTTTCAAGGATGATAAACAATGGAGAATTAGTTAATTGAGTGGAACTGGATTGTTTCCAAAATGATAAATCAGTTAACTTGATTTGATGATGTCATATGCATTTTTAATAAATTAAATGATTTTGAATGCATATTTGTGTTTTTATTAATTAATTTAATTCCCTTTTTTATTTAATTGATAATTTTGTATTTTTATTTAATTAATATATCAGAATATCAATTAAATAATTAACATAAGGTTTATTTGCCAATGTAATATGATTTTAGGGATTAATTAATTAATCAAGTACGATGATTGATTAGGACCTAGGGTTTAGGTCAGATCAGTTCAAATTTGATGAATTGCATGTTTGATTTAGGACTTAGAATAATCAATATTAGGGTTTCTTGATTAATTGTTGAGATTGGGGGTTTAGGTGACCATTTTTATGTGATTATAGGTATCACAATAGAGCCTAAGATGATTGCAGCCATTCTAGAACTCCCCCTACCACCTCACAAGAAGAGTCTTCAATCCTTCATTGGTAGGATTAATTTTTTCAAGAATTTCTTGGCCAATATTGCAGATCTCTTGAAGCCTTTGACAACCATGTTGAAGAAGAATGCAGTTTTTAGTTGGAGAAAGGAAGGAAAAGATAGTTTTCAAGTCGTTAAAGAGGCTTTGACAGAGGCTCCTGCCTTACTGAATCCTAACTTTGACAAAGATTTCATTCTTTATGCTTATGGAGGCTCTGATGTTGTCTCTACAATGTTGATTCAACAAAACTCTGAAGAATTGGAGCAGCCTATTGCTTTCTTTAGCAAAGGCTTGGAAGAGTATGAACAAAGGTACTCATTTGTAGAAAAACATGTACTTGTTGTTGTGAAGAGTCTTAAAAATTTCAGACATTTATTAACTCACAGTAAGGTACATTTGAGAGTCACTCATCCAAGTGTCAAAGAGTTCCTATTTAGTAAATACTTGAATGAAAAAAAATCCAGTTGGATAACCAGAGTTATGGAGTATGATATAAAAGTTCAAGTTACCAAGCTAGTCAGAGGAAGGGGTCTTTGTGAACAATTGATAGAGGATGAAACTCCAAAGGATCAAGAGCAAGTGAATGCATCCTTGGTTGTCCATTCAACAGAGGATTAGGATAAGGCAATAGGTTGGTTGCCAAACATGGTCCATTTTTTGAATAGAGGTGAGTGCCACGTAAACCTAGATTCAACAAAGAGAAGGTACTACATATTACAATCTATTCCTTGTTTGTTAATTAATGAAGTTCTTTTTAGAAAGGATCACAATGGTGTTCTCCTTAGATGCATTAATTCAGAGTAAGTGGCAAATNTAGGTTGGTTGCCAAACATGGTCCATTTTTTGAATAGAGGTGAGTGCCACGTAAACCTAGATTCAACAAAGAGAAGGTACTACATATTACAATCTATTCCTTGTTTGTTAATTAATGAAGTTATTTTTAGAAAGGATCACAATGGTGTTCTCCTTAGATGCATTAATTCAGAGTAAGTGGCAAATGTCTTACATGAATTCCATGATGGACCTTCTAGAGGTCATTTTTCTCCTAGGACTACTGCTTTCAAGATCATGAGGGCTGGATATTATTTACCATCCATCTTCAAGGACAGTCATGCTCATGTGAGGAAATGCATGAAATGCGCTATGTTTGTAGGCAAGGAGAGGATTTCAGCTCTGCCCCTCTAGCCAATTAGAACAAACCAACCTTTTTTGAAATATGGAATTGACTTCATAGGCCTAATTAACCCCATATCTAGTGCAAGCCACAAATGGATAATCACTGCAACTGATTATTTCACCTGGTGGACTGAGGCCATTGCATTAAAGGAAGCTAATGAGACTATTGTCCTAAACTTTTATGATGATATCATACACAAGTTTGGCATCCCTGATTCAATAATATCTGACAATGCACTTGCCTTCACAGGTTTGAGAGTTATTGAGTGGGAAACTAGACATGGTATATACCTCAACCCTAGTTCTAATTATTACCCCTAGGGTAATAGTTTAGAAGAATCCACTAATAAGAATCTGATTAGGATTATTAAAAAGACTTTGCAAGAAAATCAAAGAGATTGGCATTCCAAGTTGAAGTCTGCCTTATGATTCGACAAGATCACTCCAAAAAAGATCATTGGGAACTCTCCTTATATGCTAGTCTATGGCAAAGAGGCTAAGTTTTCCACCTTAGCTGAGTTACCAGCTCTAGACCTTCCTACTCAACTTATCCTCTTTAAAGAAGGAGACCCCTTGCAGGTACGCTATACTCAGTTATGGATTTGGAATAAGGTAGAGATAAGGCTATGCATACCATGGAGTTTCGGTAAATGCAAACCAAGAAGAGATTTGACAAGAGAGCCAAATCAAGAAGCTTCAATATTGGGGATATAGTCCTCAAGTGGGATGAATTCAAATTGAGGCCTGACAGGCATACAAAGTTTGATTCATTTTGGGGAGACCCATTTGTGATCACAGAATGTAAAGAGCACAATGATTTTCAGCTCTAAACTCTTGAAGGAGAAGTCTTTCCAATTTCAATCAATGGATTTCATCTTAAGCCTTGTTTTGAGGTTTGTGCTACCCTGTAAAGAAGTTTTTGTTGCCTTCTGTTACACTTTTTAGGTTAGTTTTCCTTCTTTCCTCAAAGTGCTTGGTCATCATTAGTTTGTTTCTACTTGTATATAACTCCTTTCCTATTTTGGTTGTAGTTCCTCCTCCTGGTTTCAATCAACCTGCTTCCTAGAAGTCTCTTTTATGCTTAACACAAACTCCTTTCCCAATGGAATATCATAAGGCCACTGGTTTTATATATGTCTAGCAGGCTGACATCTAGTAGAAATTGCCAAAAATGTTACGCAAATTTCCCATCCTGTCCATTTTTGGCTACAAGTGGAGTAAATGAGGCTCCCACAAGGGTAGAGCCCAACTTGTATGGTTTTTGTCATGATTCTTGGTCTTTATATTGTTCTCTACATATTTCTAGGTCTAGTTTTAGCCCTTATTCATGTCTTGAAAACCTAATTCAGGCTTTTAAACCCTAGTTCTTTGGTGGCCCAATCTAATTATTTATTACTTTTCCATGTCACTTAAGTTCTTATTTTTCATGTGCTTTAACACCTTGTCTCTTATCTCCTAATCTCGCAATTACGATATAATATTATTTCTCATTTAGCGAATTGGCGCGACCCTTTATCTCTTAATCTTGGAATGGAAAGGAATATGCTCTAAAGATTTAGAGATTTAGCATAGGTCGTCTATCGAGTTTTGATCTTAAGTCTATCTCCTGATATCGTAATAAAAGGGTTAAGTCATGAAAGATCTCGAGATTACGCGCATGTCGTTGATTGGGAAAAGGATCTACGGTTGGCGCTAGATTGCTAGACAAAATCAAAGTCAGCTAAAACATCTAGAGATTTAGTGCAGGTCATTGATTAGGTTCTATTCTTTCTTTTATCAGAGGGTTGGTGCTAGATCTCGCAATGTTTTAGACAAGTCATGGGAGTTCTCGAGATTCAGCGCATGATCTTGTTCTGATTGTGTGATTGTCGCTAGATCTCAGAATAAATTTAAGGGTCAAGAAAGGATTTAGAGACTCAGCAACTCAGTCTATCTCTAGGTCTCCAGATAGACCCGAGTTAAGTTCAAGTCAAGAAAAATTAAGATGCACTGGCCAAGGTTAAATTAAGAACCGTCGATGGAGGTCTTGATCTTATGGTTGCGTTTAAATCCCACAGTATAACCAGAGTTAAATCCAGTATCTAGAGACTTGAAGATACAAAAGATTTGAGGTACCTGAGGTTAAAGATGAGTCAGAGGCAAGTTAGAGGCAAAGATTAGATGAGAGACAGATCCAACGGTTGGCGTTAAGCCTCAATGACCAGGATGCATGACAAATATCTTTGAGGCATTGCGCCTACATGCCACGTATCCATGGCGGGGTCAGGCTAAAGACAAAAAGATAAAGGTGAGGATCGAGCAAGTCTAGTTTGATCGTGTGGATGGCCTAAAGCCTTACAGTAAAAGTGATTGAGATCTAGTGTTTAAGGTATTGCGCTATGGTGACATCTAGCATTGATGACATCATGGTTCTCGGGTTTACCAAGCAGTAAAGAATTCATAAATTAAAAAAGATCCAACGTCAGGCGTAAAGGCTTAAAGACCAAGATGAAGTTGTTTATCCATTAAGGCATTATGCCTGTGTGCCATGTGGCAGATCAGATCTTGTGCTCGTGGGTAACTTAAAATAGATTGACGGTGTTATTTTAAAGTTGGTAAAGTTTCAAACCTGAGCCGTTGATCGAGCATTCCACGCCACCTGTGACTATTTATATTCAAATTCAAATATTTAAATGCCATTCTTAGAGTTTTCATGGAGGTGGCGACATGTTCTGAATTATAGCGAGGGTTGATGGATTGATCTGATCTGTCTGCTCAAATTTATGGCGAAGTGGGATATTTTCAAGGCTAATCTGATCAACTGAGATATTTCCCAAATGAATTAATGGGAAGACAAGACTATTTTAGGGTTTTTGCATTGTATAATGTATATCTATTATAACCCTAATTGTTCCCTAATCTAATCGATGAATTGACTTCCAAGCCTGTGTGCTGGGGGAGCTTGTATATAAGTAGTTTTTTGATCTTTTTTAGGTAGGGTTCAGATTATGTAAGAAGTTTTTTGTGACATTTTTTTGTCCTCAAACTTTTCACCTGTCTATAATTCTCAGTCTTCCAAGGCTTATGCAGGAATTTCTGTGGTATTTTTCCTACCCTCGGGTTATCATGTGTTTTGGGATTCTTTCTGAAGCATAATATACTGGCTCAGTATTGAAGAAGTTGTGAGTTATCCTAAGTTTTTCTTTCTTTTCTGCATCTTTGTGTACTATTGTGGATGATTTGATAAGGCTAATCTTGTGGATTTTGTTCATCCCTTGTTATCTTTGTTTCATTCCTGTGCCTATTTGCTGGAGTGGATGTTTTTTTGTAGGTCATAGTCTATGTCTATCTCCTTGGATATGCTATTGTTTGTGAGTCTTCTCTTTCCTTGAATAGCCTCTTTTCATTTCGGACCTCTCTATGAAACACTTTTTGCAAACCTACCTAGGAAGTTATACTTGTCTTAATTTAGGAATTTCACGCTAGTTCTTAGTCATTGTGTTGTGATTGATGTCACTTTCAGTGTATCACCTTTTAGATTAAGTTTTCCTTTATTTCCCTTCAGTTCTCCTTCTATCCCTTTTCCTCCCAAGTTTACTTTTCCAGTTTAAAGAGCAAAATATGTGATTATCCAAGATGAACGGGCCTAGAATCTGGAGGTTTCACTCTAGTTATCATAGGTCCCACAACCTAGAAGTGATTCCTATGTTATACCAGTTCATTTGGCTTATGATTCTAATAGGGTGAAAATTTGGTGTATAACAGTCTCTATAAGAAAAATTATGTAGCTTCAATATTTGTGAAATAATATCAAATACAAAAGCTTGGTGATGATCTGTGAACCTATCATACATTTGAGTCATTGATATTTGCTTCAGGAGAATGATTTCTAGGGTGTTATGACTATTCTTAGGGTTCATCAATGGTACTTCAAAATTTGGAATTTGGATATCCCAACAAACCCTATATAAGGCATCACTCCTAATTTATTTCAACACACCTCAATATCTTATCCACAAGTTCATTCCAAAAGAAAAGATCCTTATGAAGAGAAAATATGAGAGAAAGGAGCATCATGCTACAACAAGGCATGTTCAATTATGTTTTCACGATGGGTTTTGTTAAAATTAGCAAGTTATTGTATCAACACTTGGAGGACTTATCCTAAGAGCATTGCATTCTCAATAAAGTGTATAATCATTTCAATTCAAGAAATTTGTTCACATTTAAGCTTTGTTTTTCATCATCATTTTTGCAGGTTTGATTCCCAGCCTAGGGTTCAACTTATGCAATCCCCTATATAGGCCAACACCACTTTTCTCTCCATGTATGAAGATATAGGTTTAGAAATAGGTTTCAAGTCTAGCTTGGTAGTGAATAGCCTAGTGCAAACATAAATGTAAGTAGTTTGATATAATTCATCAAACGAACTAGGGTTCCTTGCACCATAGTACTAATGGTTTGGTCTGAAAGTTGATCTAGTGGCAGTTTGGAGGCTCCTGAGGCCACTTTAGCTTCTATTCTACACTTGGGACACTTGGGACACTTGGATGACTATAACACCATTGATAATGTCTGACAATTTTGAGCTTTGATTTAAGACACAGGTTCCTCTTTGCATCCCCTTTCTAGTTTTGTACATCTCAGTTTATTTTCATATCTGCATTGTTTTATTTGTATTGATTTTTGTCAAATTTGCACCTTTTAGCCTAGTTCTTGCATTGTCACTTTACAATCATATCCAAATCAATTCATTCAAAAGAGGGAAAACCAAACTCCAATCAGCCACGAGTGCCCAAATCTCCAAGGGGTTTGAAGTTGGGCCTGATTAATTACTCCCTTAGGTAATGGTTTCTAGTTTACATGTTTAGGCTAGAGGACTTTATTTTCTACCATCACAAGTACTAATGGGCTTTTCTTTTGAAATAAAATGAAATGTTCACAATTTTGAGTATGCCATTTTTTGGTTCACTGGTGTTTGATTTATATTTAGTGCATAATTATTATGTATCAAGATATACATAGATCTGCATGTGGTATAATTACTAATATCTATTGGTAAATTAATTTGTTGTTGCAATATTTTGCTACAAAAAGCTAGAATTCCCCCATGGGCAACAATAATATTCACCATTTAACCTTACACGGATTGTGGGTTACTTCTTGCAATCCAAAAAAAAGAAATCAGAAGAAAATCATGATTTCGACTGCAAGAGCGTCGAAAGTTTAGAATATTTCTGAGAAAATGGGTGGAGGTTTGAGAAGGGAGGAGCAACTGGATCGCACGAAATGGAAATAGGATAAAACAGTGTGGAGAAAGTTGAAGCGCAGTGGTGTCACTATGTATATGGAAATACTGGATGGCTCTGATAAAGAAGTTACCAAAACATTCGCGGCAGGGTGGGCTAATGGCAAGGTTAACCTGTGGGGTAAGTCTTTTTCGCTCACATTAAACATTATCTCTGAGATTATGGGTCTTTCTATAGAAGGGATGAAATTTTATAGGGATAATAAACGTATGGGGTCGCAAGCCTTCAATCCTTTTCCTAAATCTAAAGATGAAGAAGCTCTGTTGAGTAAAGGGTCCAGAGATTATGTAGATATTACTAAGATTAAGAGTATCTGGGCCGACATTCTAAAAGTAATGATAGAGTATTTCACTCTAGATGGGCGCTATTCTAAAATCTACAATCTTCACTTTGTCTTGGTTAATCACTTTAGACACAAGAAGAAAGTCTCATTTTCATTTTTCTTGCTTAGTTCTCTGAGCAACAACATAATGGAGCATAGGAAGAAGTCCAACAACCTAGTGCTGCACGAAGGGCTAATTCTGCTCGTTGCCGACTATGCAAGGAATAACATCCCAGAACCCATCCCAAAAAGGGTTAAAGGGATTGTTAAGGGAAGCAAGATTGAAGGGAAATTAGTGGATTCAAAGAAGAGGAAAATGAGTAAGAAGAATGAAATTATGGACAAAGATGAGGAAGATGATGATAAAACCCTTACTCCTCAGGGTAATGAAGAAGAAATGATATAGGGGAAGAACATGGAGGAAGATCTTGTGAATGAGGAGGAGGTCCCTGTGAATGAGGAAGAGGATCTGAAAATAAAGAATGAAAAAAATGAGAGAACATAGGACGTCGATAACAGAGATAAAGATGAAGATAACCAAGAGAAAGAGGAAAAAGGAAATAAGGTTGAAGAGAAGGACAGTGAGGGAAAAGACAAGAACGACTTGAAAGAGAAGCTTAATCTCAGGGTTGGAGAAAGAAACATAAAAAATTAGAGAAAGGGAAAAGGCAAGCAGACTAATGTCAATTTTGACATTGATGACAAAATCCCCAAAAGCAAAGAGGATCATGGTGCTAATATGGAGAAGTGGATTAGTAAGGACATGAATGAGATGAAGCAACATTTGAAGGAAATGGAAGAAGCCATGGAACCCTTTAAATCTAACCTGGAAAAGTTGGAAAAAGATCTTTTGATGAAGGTAAATAAGAATAATTTGAATGATGAGATGACAGCCAGAATTACTACCTTGGTTGAGGAGAAGCTAAAGGATATGAATGAAAAAATTAGCCACAATGGGCATATCATTAGTGAGATCCTTAAGCACAACAATGAGGGACTTAAAGTCTATGTGCTTAACCTAAAGTCTCTGTATGCCTATATGGAGAGCAGCATGCTGGAGAACACAACAATCACGATGGAAGATGAAGTTGGGAGCTCAGGCCCGGGAACCAGAACAAGAAGTGGCCTAAAAAGGAAACTACCAGAAATGCCCAAGGAGCTGAAAGATCTGAAAGAATCCATTGACATGATGGAAGATCTGCAGAAAGAGGCTGAGAAGGCCTTCGAAAGTAACAAGTAGTGTCTCTTTCTTTTCTATGCTGGGAGTTTGCTGGTAAATGTGCTGGAATATGTTTTTTGACAACTTTTTGTAACTCTTTTTGGGTTTGTTGGGGTCTTGCTTTTTGTTGTGTAGTAGGCTATCGATGTTTTTAAGGATTGTTATTGTCTATCTTTTTATTATGCTGTAAATGGTTTCGGGGTCCATTCAAAACCTGTATTTACCTTAATAAAAAACAACAGTATTCACCATAGTTGAAGAGATCAAATTATTAAATTAGTGAGCACCATATACATTTTAGAGGGGCAAATCCATTTAACCCTTGGATGGGAGTTTGAAACCAATTTAGGAAAACTTGTCTTCCTTCTTTGGATGATCACCTAAGAAACATCTTTTGTCTTCCTTCTTTGGATGATCGCCTAAGAAACATCTTTATCAATAGATTGGGGAAAGGAATATCATTCCCCCACACCAACCTTAAAGAGAGATGCATATGAAGTGGACAAAGAAAAATACAATTGAGAAAAAAGCTCCATCAACTTAGTAGAATCAGAAGACCTCCTAAAGTTCCAAAACAATGTCACAATAACAACTATCTTAGTAGCATCACAAGACCTCTTGAAGTCATCTGACAAGGTCACAAGGACTAAAGATCAAACAAAAGTTATATCAACCTGATGGGAAGACACCAAAGGACCAACAATAATATTTGATGAGGGCAAAGAAGAATCCTCAACACTCGATGAGGGCGAAGAATCCTCAACACCCAATAAGGGAAATTTAATATCTTACCTCCATTGCTATAGTGAGAATTTTTTCATCTATCACGACAAGAAATATATTAGAAAAGAGCTACAAATTAAATATAAGAAAAACTTATAACTTGAACATATATATTAGTTCACAAGTCTAGTCATATTCTTTTTTTTTAATTAAAAATAAAAAAGAGAGCTCAAAGTCTTTTTGTTCCTATATCAATGTTTAAAATAAAAAATCTTAAGCTAATAGGACCCTCCCCCATTTTACAATGTAGTCTTGAATGTATAGGCCTCTTCATATGAAAATCATTCTTTAAAATGACCTTTATTTTATCTCTTAATTATTTTTAAAAAGTTCATTACTTTTTATTAAGTCATATTCAGTTGATTTAATTTACAAATATAAAAAACCAATATCCCCATTTTTACAATCTATCCTTATATATAGACTATTAGATTTGCTGAACTGCAAATCAACCCAAGAAACCTGCATGCATAACTGCTACAAGAAGAAGCAAGACAGAAGAGGAAAAAGCAGCCATGGCGGCCAAAAGGCCAGAGACTGGAAAACCATTGAAAAAGAAATAAGCTTCTATTAACAATGATGAAAATATTACAATCTCTATACTGAAATGAAAGAAGTGAATCCTTATAAAAGGAAACACGAAACCCTAAAGGCTAAAACCCTAAAGAATTATAAAGCGCTGCCTAAGTGAAACTTAAGCACAAAAGAGTATAATAGGCTAATAATTAAATCATTTAATTATTAGCTAACTATGACTACTCTAACACCCCCCCTTAAGTGTAACTTAGGGAGAAGCAAAAAAACTAACTACTGCAGAAAGCAGGAAAGAAGGGTCCCGGCAACTAGGCCTGATCAGGTACCCAAAACAAGAAAGCAAACTAGATGAAGGAAACAAAGCCTCCAATCTAGGGAAAGGTGTCCCAGAGAAAGGAACAAGAAAAGAGCAAGGAGCATCTCCGAAGCAAGGAACTGTAAACTCTGTCAGAAGAGACTGCTGGAACCCCCACTGAAGTGCATGACCATGTAGAGAAGAAAAATGTCTGAAGAGTTGATCAATCGAACTAGGAAGCAATAGAACCAACAGGTGAACCCCCCCATAATGCTGAACTGGGAGAGGTGACAGGAACACTGAAATGCAATGCCAGAAACAACTGCAGAAGAAGAACCAGGAACACCAATAGTGCAACAGAAGCACACACATAGGATAAAGGGCGGTGTCATCGACACACAACATGGGCTAATGTCATGGAAGGTACGCTCACTTGACAAAAGTGGATGCGCCTAAAGCGGCAAAAACATCATAACCCCCCATGGCACTTTATAACAGAGT
>MU227494.1:599645-612957 GCA_018584345.1 Thuja plicata | reverse complement strand
TATATATATAGAGAGAGAGAGAGAGAGAGAGAGAGAGACCTAAGGATCCAAGGCATCTTTCTTGCCACCAAATGGATAGTAAAAGCCATGGAGGGGGAAGAACCAATGGTAGATTTTGATTAGAAAGAATATAAGTAGAGGGTATCCTAAGAAAGGTAAGAAATGGAAGAACTTGTCACTTAATGACATCCTTGTAGGAGATGTGGATGTTAAAGTACAAGGCTCAACTGTGTTTAAATCTTTATGGAAATGTTGGTACTATGTTAAGAAATATATAACACACAATAAGGTGAATCATTGCCAGAACTTGATCTGTGGTAATAGGTCCATATGGTGGAATTTGAAATACAAAGAGAAACCTCTTGCACTACTTCAAGGTTGTTCAACTAGACTATGGAATGAAAAAGAAATATCCTATATGGCTGATATCATCCAAGATGAACCACTTATTGGATGGGAAGATTTGAAAACTAGATTTGACTTATGAGCCTCCCAGTTTAGAACCTACTATGTTTTGTCTGAAGCCTGTAAAGAACTTAATCTTCCTAAAGATTGTTATGTTGACAACAACTGTCACCTTAGTTTTAAATGGTCGAATGACACCCTTCTTCCTAATATCAAGTCCAAACAGGTTTATGCCCTCCTGGCTGATGATTCCTCCTTCTTCCCCCATGTGAACACTTGTTGGAGCCTTTGTCTTGATTCAATTGAATGGTCTAGAATCTTCTGTAATATGTGGACCTCCCTTGCTAAGACAAAGATCAAATGCTTCCTTTGGCGACTTCTTTTGCATAGGATTCCTCTCAAACTACCCAATGAAGATCCCTCTATTTGTAGCTTCTATAGACTCCCAAATTCCATCTCTCATGTCTTTTTTAACTGTCCTTTTGCTATTGAGATTTAGAATTTTTTTGGCTTCTCTAATAGAGTTACCCTCTCCCATCTTGAGATCATATATGGCTGTTTTAAGGGTCTTAATTAGTCTTATAATAATTTGTTTGGCCTTCTCCCTTCCTTAGTCATGTGGCACATATGGAAACTAATAAATGATAATGTTTTTGGTGGAATTTCCATGAACCTTACTGAGTCTCTGAGGAGGCTCATATTTCATAGAATTGATGTGCAAGCAACAATAGTGATAAAGATAAAGAAGAAGAATCTTGAGGATCTTTTTATAGATGGTATGGTAATGATTGGTGCTTGGGAGGTCTCTCATGGATTCACTTGGACACGGGAGAGTCAGGAACTTTCCCCTTTTGAGACTACTCTTCATGGATTCATGGATGAAGTGGCAGCCCACAAAAATGGGGAGAGACAACAAAGAGATCAAGTCATCAAAGCTATTCCACTCACTGCTATACCAACAACATAGGCTCTTATAACTGAGATTCTCAGGCACCCATATGAACAACACATTAGGGATGACAAGGTCCTCAGGTGGTTGGAAGGACAATAGGGATGGATGACATGGTTCCCACCTAGGGAGGATGATAATCTGTGACAGATCGAGATTGGCTTCTTTTTGATCTATTTTGTGACAACATTTGTTTAACATACTTTGGCTTATATTTTTTGGTGAAAACAATGATGTAAAGCAATGATACATAATGTAATGTCCGATATGGACACCTGATAGGTGTTGCTAGATAGTTATGTAGGTTAGTTTAGACTATGATTTTGGTCATTAAACTTTCGACATAACTCTCTATGGTATATTGGTATGATTACAACACCTATTGTACAAAGTTTATTATGGAAACATATATCCTTAAAGAAAAAGTTTAAAATATTTTTAAAAATATTTAAATTTCATTCCTCTATTTCAAGTTAACCTATATAAAGAATAAGTTAATGTTATAGCTGACCCCTATTGGCATTCATTAAAAAATGACATTAATAATCCATAAATTACTAGCACATTTAACTCCATATCAAATTGCATAAAATATTGGCATTAATAATCTTAACTCCTCAAGCTTTAATTCCATATTAGGTTACATAGCAATGCACATTAATAATCTTGACTCCTTGGGACATTGATTATAGCATGGAAAAGGTCATCCCCGATAGGAAACACATTTCAACCGTTGCCACAAAAATAAGTATTCTCATTATGTTTCTAGTAATATAGAAATTTTGGCAAACCATGAATGAATGAGAGCTTTTAATAACGTCCATGAGGCTCAACAAGCTATGGAACCCATGGATAGCTAGCAAACAAAACAATCAAACAAAATCCAAAATGGAAAGTTCCCACCAATTAAATCTTTTTTCCTTCTACAACTTGGATTTTTTACTGTGTATCTTGGTTAGGAAAGCTACAACTTTAATAATATTTTCTTCTTCAAACAACTTACTCAAGTTGTTCACATTTAGCGTATCAATGTAATTCATCTGAATATCCTTCTAGGTTGAGAACTCTATGATGTAATACAATTTTGTCTCCACCATTTCTTGAGTGCAATAACAACATCTTCTATCTACACACTCATCTTTAGGTATCGCCCACCTTCGAGTTTCACATCTAAGATGATGCGAACTAGTTCTTATTTGGGCAATTAATATTTTTGCTTTCGATTTTATTTTCATTCCTATGTAGTTTTGAGTATGATCATGCATGAGATTAAAATGTTTGATGTAGTACTCCGTTTTCCTCCCAAGATGCCCAATCCACATTCTTTCCTTGAATTTGCCTTGAACATACTTTTTTATTTCCCCATTGATGTTTGGACACTCACTTATTTTAATATCCCACTTATTCAACCATTTGTTGTTTTGTTTCATCCATATGCTCTTTCTTTTGTCTTAGCTTTCTTTTGTTGCAATTTTTGGCCAACAATGCAACTCCATGCTCTCTAATCTTCTTAAGTGGCCTAGTAAATGACACATAGCTACCGCTTCAATAGGCAAAGCTCCAACCTCTACTAAAAATATCTCATATGAAATGGACGATTTAATCTTAAGGCTACTCGTGATTAAATGTTTTTGCAGTCTCTCTATATGACTCCATTTACTTGCTGAAGTGTTGCTGCCCCATACTTGACAACCATATAGTACAACTAGAATCAACAGAAGCCCAAAAAGAGTTTTCCTAGCTTTCCAGTCCCATAACTTGACACTTCTACATCTATTTTGCATTGAGTATAATGCTTTCCATCCCCCTTGATGAAAATGTTGAAAGAGGGAATATTTTGCACTTTCAACATTCCAAGAACTTTCTAACTTGCTCTTGGAAAAGGTCCATGAGTCACTCATTCTAATTTTGTGTATCTTAAGTTTCTAAATGATATATTGGAATTTGAAGATATATATATATATATATACACACACACACATGATTGAAGAGCTTAAAGTTTTTGTTTCGACCTTTGGGTAACCATGAAAACATTGAAAGAGTGAATAATTTGCACTTTTGAATATTTCAAGAACTTTCTAACTTACTATTGGAAAAGGATCCAAGAGCCACTCATTCTAATTTCTTGTATTTTAAGTTTCTAAATAGCATATTAAAATTTGATTTTTTTATAATTTCTTTATATATAATTGAAAATCTTAAAGTTATTATTTTGACTTTGGAGATAGTCATGACAAATGTAAAAAGATTTCTTATTTTCACAAAGCCAAAAAAAAATAGTCACTTAGAAATGATGTCCAATATCCACACAGAGGCACCTTAATAACAATTTGCTTTGCTTTGCGCCTTCTGTGTCCCAGGATCATGGCCTCCTCCCTCCTTCATCTGGGTCAATGGGAAAACACTGCGATAAAAACCCTTCCATGAGCCTTGACTCTTCTAAAGCCTACCCAGTCTCGGATTCTCCGAGGGATAATAAAAGAGAAAGGACTCCGGAGGCCCTTGACCTCCGCCCTTGTAAAAAAGCTAAAAACATTGTCCTTAATCTTGTTTGAGGGAGAGGTTGACACCTAGTAGTTTCAGACCCATCGCTCTAACAGACTGGCTAAAGTGAGGGGGAATAAGGCTATAAATAATATGGTGAAAAGAGAGGAGACCTTGGTGGAGTCCGACAGTAAATAGGGCACTGAAAGTAAACTGAACCTGGGCAATGTCGTTGTGGAAGGGCTCAAGAAAAGCAATGTTGGCTCTGGTGGCGTGGTGGGTAAGTTTAAACACCAAATTGCTGATCTGGAGAAGACGGTTATTCAGTCGAAGGAGGAAATGGCGGGTTTAAGCAACTGTCTTAGAGATGTTAGAAAATTTGCGCTCAAAGTCATGCACGCCTCCACTACCACCCTTTGCCTACTCCATGAGAAGGAGTCTGGAGGTAACCTTGCCGAGGAAGATGATGCTTGAGAACTTTTCAAGTTCCTTCAGGAGTGGGTGGACATTCTGCTATCGAAGCGGTTGTGGAAATGCAACTGATAGTTTTTATGTGTTGTTATCTGGATAGCCACGCTAGCCCCAAGGGTTGTTTTTACTTTTTCTGCTATAGCCTTAGGACTAAGCCTGTCAAGTTTATTTACAGCCCTGCGTGGCACGATATGGAGAATAGCTTTTTTGCTAAGTACTCTATTTCAGACTATGGTAACTATAGTTTTGATGATAAGTGGTGGTGGTGCTCTAAATTTCTTAAGTTGGTTTTTGATAGGGGTAGACTTACTGTTCTATTGAGCTCTCTATGTGCTTGGATACGATTAATATGTTGTTAATATATATCTAGTGTGTTGTGTTTGTAGGGACAGCACCCTCTTCCTGCTGCTTTTTATCAAAAACAATTTGCTTTGCTACAATAAAATTAAAAAAAAATAATCAGAAAACCCAATTTATTTTTATTGAGTTCCGCGTAAGGGATTATTTCCTATGCTTTTTTCACCATATCCATTATTCACGTTGCATCACTCTTGACTGCTTGCAGTCTCCATCATGCGATACACCTACAGTATACTTTCCACGGCCCTTTTAGGTAATTTCAAGCTATCATTTCTCACTTCAATTTAGAAAAGAATAGTAATGATTTTTTTTTTTGGTTTTTCATTTTTTTCTCTGACTTTTATCATTTATTTGAGTGAATAGTTTTTGATCTAGTAATCGTATCTTTCTTTCTCCCATCATTATTTTCACTGGTACTTTGATTCATTTTCATCCAATACAGTTTCATACATACAAATTTAACTGTTCTGTGTATATTGAGGGTTTCTATTTTACATTGTAAATTCAGAAACCATCTATACCCAAGTTGATATTTTCATTATACACTATATTTGGAAATCGTCTAGGGTTTCATTCCTATCAGTGCATTGTCCTTTTTAGGGTAATATAATAATTACAGCCTGTATAATCTCATACTGTCATTATTTATAGTTTAACGCCCGATTTCATTAATTTTTTTGTAGCAACGCAAAAGACTTCTTCAATCTGTTCTAATAATGGACAATATGATAGTTTAGCCATTGACTGTGGTGTAACGTTGTATTCTACTTATATTTCTGTAATTTTGCTAATCAGAACAAAAGAGCAACACACATTATCATTTCAGATTTGTAACTTGTATATATTCCCGTTTACTTTGTAGGGTTTCAGTTTTGACCAGTATTGTAAATTTAGGGTTTTCTTTTTTTGGGAGTTTAGTTCAAAGAACAACAGTTCATATTCACAAAGCTATGAACATATTTGTGTCGTTTGACTTAATTTTAAATATCCTCATTTATACTCAAGAAAGTATTTTTTTTAATGTCGTTTTACTTACCAGTTGAACAAAGTGCGCGCGCACACACATATATATCCAGGTTGCACAGAGACGGGGTAACTTTGGTAGCAGTGGTACGGTTATTTTTTCAAAATAGGAGACGGGGTTCTTTGGGTACATAATTTCTTAATTTATAATTTAATATTTTATAGAAAATCTGAAAATATAACGACATTGAGTTTTCAAAACAAGAACAGTGATAAAGTTTACTGTCAAACATTAACTTTGAAGATTAAGTACACAAATTGAAATGTCATACAATCACTGTATCAAAGTTTCAAACTATTAGTGATTACATATTGAAATAAGCTTGATAAACAACAAGCTAATACACAAACAAAAAACTGAAACAAAAATCAGAAATCTTAATCAAGGTCCTTAGCTATGATGCTCTCCACTGAGTACCCACTAAGTACCTGGTACTTGGGTACGTGTACCAGTATTTGGTATGCGTCCCAGGAGTATGGGTACGAGTACCCATGCAACATACATACATACATACATACATACTATGATCATTGTTGGATTCATCAACTTAGCACTACCTTGATTATACTCTTCTTACGTTAGGGTCTTTTAACACATACTACTACATCATGCTCCCATTTTCAGCCTAATCTCAATAAAATTCTAACAAAGTGAACACCACTGATCATATGCATCTTGCTCAAGTAATAAAAGACCCATAAATTCTCGAATTGTGATGTCTAGTTATCTAATGGAAAATTATGTTGACCAAGGTCCAATATGATATTTCCTTTCCCTTAAAATATTATAAAACATCTGAATGCAACCTTGTACAAACTTAGTAGAACGAGTAGGACTGTCACTAATGTAGAAGTGTTCTAAGAATTTTCAAGCTTCATTTGTACTATTACGTACATGAATGAGTGCTATATGTACAAAAATAGTTACTTGAATAGAGATACAATACTCATATTGAACTTCATGATATGGTTAAAATGTATACTTTACAACAAAATCTACAATATCTTCACAATAGTACCAAGATAAAATATGTTCTTACATAACTCACATTTCTCATAGATAATCATCATGGATCTTTGTGTGAAAGCATTGCAAATTCATGCACTATTATCTTTTAAAATATTCTCATAAAATCAACTACAGTTATATCTTTAATCGCTAACTCACATCTTTTTAACTCTTTTCCTCTTTTATTGTATATGTTACTAGCTTTTATCTTCCATAACTAATTAGTTTATTTCCAATCACATATGCACTCTCTAATGTATATAATTTAACAAGCATTTTAAATTGCCACAACTAACATAAAATCTCTTCAAATATGATTTTGTATAAAAAATTGTTCATCCTCTTTTTCACATAATACACGAAATAAAATTGTAACTTGTTTGTAGGCACTGAGAAACAATCAAACATGTCTCTTCTAATTATGTCCTAGAGCTTAGGAGACATGTAATTATTTCATTATTTTTTCAAGCCTTTTAGACCTAATCATTTTACTTGGTATGTGATTTTGCTAGGAGACAAACCAAAAATTCATGCTATGTCTACCCAAATATGACATGCTTTTAAAGTGGAAATTATCCTATTTCACATGGAAAGATAAGAATTTGACACTTTTTTTAGATGTTTGGTTTTTTAGTAGAAAAAGTGGGAAACAAGGGTCTTGACCCTTTACAAAAGTTGCCATAAGGCAAGACGAAATAGATTGCAATCTAGTAAGAAACAAAAGGCATAACTAGAGCCAAGATGCTAAAAACAATAGAAAGAGTTGAGACCCCTTGGGTCCACCTTGGGCAGTGCTAGGCCTTTTATGAGATGGTCACTCACCCAACACTCTAGCATGATTTTGGGATAATGATTTAGGATTTTTTTTTGCTCCTAACAACAATCTAGGATATATTATCTTCCAAATTCTTAGAACAAGGAGAAGTAGGGGGATTCCTCTAGAGAGAGCTCATCAACACGTGGAGAAAGAGAAATAAACAACAAGGTGAAAGGTGACCTTCTATGTTAGGAGTAATATGGAGTTGATCCAATGTTGAAGGAAAAGTAGGATTTGAGATTAGAGTAGGAAGTTCCCCAATAGGGTCCAAAGGGCACATTAGGGCATCAACATTGGATCAACTCCATATTACTCTTCATGAGGATCAACATTTGATCAACTCCATGGCACTTTAGGGCATCAACATTGGATGGCCCTGGTAGGAGCCATCCAATGAAGAACCCAAGGGCATGAATAGTCAAGTGATCTTTGTTAGCATTCATCTACCACACAACAGTTCCGTTATGACAAGAGAGAGGACATTTCGTAGATAGATAACCATTGGAGAAGCAACGTCTACATCTGGAAGGGAGACCCTCATAATTAAGAGTTCGAGTCCAAGCCTTTTCCCAAGCATCAAAACCACATCCAAATGAAAAGATGTGGAGATGCCAATATCTAGTAGAATGAACGAGCAAAAGTAGGGTGCCCAATGTAGGAAGTGGTATTGTTGACCTTCAAGAAGCTATCAATTGAGTCACCTATGGCCTCATAATAGGAAACCTCCCAAAAATAGATGGGGGATTTAGAAGTCTAACCCACATGTGATGTACATTTAGAGATTCTATAAGATGGTTAAAGGAATTTGAACAAAGCTTTAAGGAATGCTCTCTCCAAGACCACGACTTACTATGCAACATTAAATCGCTATCCTTAGAAGAATCAAAAGAAATAATGAAGAACCTTTAGCACAATGGAAGAGCTCAATCTTATATACCATGAGAGGCTTGTAAGAATCGAACACCCAATTGTGAATGTCTAACAGAGAAAGCCAAAGGTTGTAGAATCTACACACTAGATTGTAACGTTGATAGATGTCTTCTTTTTCCACCACATCTTGACCGCAAACCACCATTGAGGAGGATTTGACACGAGATGGGACATATTTTCTCCTTTAAAGGCCAAGTAGTACCAATACTTGCAGTATTAGCAAAGCTCCTACTACTGGCAAAAGGTTTTGCCCCACCATTAAGAGTGGCAGTAGTTGCAAGAGATGAATGAACATTGGATGCGAGCACCACAACAAGGGAGACACCAATAGAAGATGGACCAAAAACAATTGAAACATTAAATCCAAAAGTAAATGGAACATTTGCAACAGAAGCAGAAAAGTCCTTAATAGGTGATACAATAGGCACAATATATCACACAACAACAATAAAAGAAATAGTAGTAGCAGAGGATCCCATAACAGATGGTGCGCCAAACACACTCACAATAGATAAAATGTTAGTAATAGACAACTCAAAGACTAACAACACGCTTGCACTAGAATGCTCACCAACAACCAAGGAGATTACAACACCAAACATAGAGGAACCATGGATCTCTCCAAGCAACAAAAAGCGAGAATAGGAGCGAGAGAGTCCATTTCAAAAATAACTATATGTTATCTTCATCAACTTCTGGGTGTGTTGTTGATAGTGATTTCTCTATGTATTGTAAATTTATGATTTGTTCTAATGTGTTAATATAGATACTAGTGCATGCTAATAAAGTTACACTTGAAGTGGCTAACTTGTAGGTGTTTCTTGACCACCAAGTTAATGCACCTTGTATAGTTGTCAAAATTCTATTGACTTTTCCTTCTAGCATTAGCCAACTTGTAATGTCCCCTATTAGGACTTAATTTAATTTTCCCTAGAATTCCTAAGTTGGGTTTGGGTTAATGCCTTGATTGGGAGCCTCCACCTAGGTTAGTTATCAATATATAAATAAACATATACTCCAACAACGTTCCAAAGAGAATTCTAATCATTATTATAATACTCGTAGTTTACATGAGATTCCTTTAAGGCTTTTTCCAAGAACACATCCTCGTTATGAAGCACCATGGTAGATCATACAAGGCACATTGAACCTATCCATCAAGTCAAGAGCATGGAAATGACGCCTGCCATTCAGCCTTACAACCCCTCTCAGGGTTACCACTACTCGAATGGACCTTTATGCTATTTGCCCTCCCTGTATGTACATTCGTCTTTCCATAATGGAGTGGTGGATTAGCTATAAGCTTAAAGGAATCTTCATCAACATTAATCATAAAATATCTGCATACGTCTATACTTCCTATCAAATGATAACATATAATGATTTAGGCAATTCATCTAGCAATGTATCATATTCATACAACAATATTTGACTAATATGTAAATTGCTGTGTGATATATTAATCTCTGAATTTGCAATTTGTTTTAGATCAATGTTGATTGTCTTCTTTGATCTTACTCTATCGTTGTGTTCCCTCTTCTCCATTGCAGTCTCCTCTTATATAACTTGATTCATTATGAAGTGTGCCGTCTTTAGGAAGTAGCTGTCTTTCCATGAATGAACACCTCCTTTCAATCACTGCCCTTTTAAACATTAATCTTTATTTTTAATGATTAATTCTGTTTACACTTATGTGGCTATATTAGGATGTGTAATATTAATGAACATTGTTAATAATCATTGCTGTTAGAGCCATTGATCGTGATCGTTGCCTAAAGTCTTTAATTAATATTAAATTATCCTTAAGCGAATCGCTGTCTATTGCTGATCGCTGGATTTGATTGCTGATGATCGCTAGGCTAAGCTTAATATTGTTTATTTTATTCTTTCATCGATGGGGTCATGATAGTCTGCCTTTCCTGGGATTGCTTGTACTCAAGCAATTTCAGGTTTGGATGATTGTATACTTCAACTTCCCATGTAGCATCTTCTATGGGTAGGCCCTTCCACTTCTCCAAGAATTCAGAAATGGTTTTATTCCTCAGTCTCTTCTCCCGTACGTTGAGAATGGTTTCTAGTTCCAAAATTAGCTTGCCTTCGTCATCAAGTGGGGGTGGTTCCACACAATGGGTAACATGTTGCCCTAACTCTTTTTTGAGTTGAGAGACATGAAATACTTATGTGGATTCTATTGTTCTCTGGCAATTCCAATTTGTAGGCTACTTTGCCCATCTTTCTCAAGATTTTGTATGGTCCATAAAACTGGGGTTTAAGCTTTTTTGCTCCGCTGGTCTTAATGGAAGACCATTTGTATGGTTGTAGTCGTAAGAAAACCAATTCTCTAATTTCAAAGGTTCTTTTGGTTTGGTTCCAATTGACATAGATCTTTTGTTGGTTCTATGCTTGATGCGAATTGTCCTTGAGTGTGTTCATGATGTCTATCCTTTGCTACACGAAATCCTTGGCCCTTGGATCTTGTAGAATCAAACTTCCAAAAGAGGTTGCTTCACAACCATATGATGCCATGAATGGGCTCTTCCTGTTTGACATGTGGTGGGTGGTAGCAATATTCACCAAAGTTCAACAATTTTATCCATGCATTCTATTGGCCTGTGACATAATTTCTCAAGCATCCCTCCACCTGCTTGTTAACAATCTTTGTTTGTCCATTTGTTTGAGGGTGATAACTTGTACTAGGTGTAAGCTCAGTTCCTGTTAAACGAAATCGTTCTTGTTGGAATAAGCTAAGGAATCAGGCTATCTCTATCACTCACAATGTTTCTTGGAAGGCCATGTAGTCTAAAGATTTCTTTGAAGAAAAACTCGACTATTTATGGAACTCAATACTTGGTAGATATTGCTTTGAAATGTGTGTACTTGGTGAGGCAATCCACTATTACATATAGACAATCTTTTCCTTGAACCTTGGGCGATCCTGTTATGAAGTCCATTATACATTCTTGTACATGCCTGAGGACATCCTTTTTGAGGCCCTTCCAAGAGTATTTTCCCCTTATTTGTTTGTTGGCTTTGTAGTATCCCTAGTGGTCAACTAAAGGATTGTTGTGATATTCCTTGATGATCTTGTTTTTCATTCTTGAGTTGGGCACAAGGAATATCCTATTCTTATATAAAATGAGTTTTACTACTTTGTATTTCTCATTAAGCAAATTTCCTTCTAGGATATCATTAGCTTGTGGGTCTTTGACATATTCGGCAATTATATCATTCTTCCAGTTTGCTGTGATGCTTGTTAGGGAGTTCTAATGGGGCTGTCATGACAAGACATCTGCTATGACGTTTTTTGTCGGATTGTCCCTTTCACGTACTCAACATCAAAGATGTAAGCTTGAATCTTGCTTACCTGTTTTTGTTGCTTGTTGTTTAGATCCTTTTGACTGATAAAGAACCTTAAGCTGTTATGATCTATTTTAAAGTTGAATTTCCCACAAACTAAATACTATTTGAACTTGGTTAAGGCATGCATGATGCCTAACATCTCCTTATCTTTGATGGAATAGTGTCTCTTGACTTCAGTGAGTTTGCAACTTTCAAATGTGATTAGATGTTTGTTTTGCATAAGGAGTAGGACTACTTCAATTCCTTCCTCAGAAGAATCACATTGTAATTCAAAAGGTAACCTAAAATTGGGAATGATTAGGATGGGGTGTGAGCTCATTACCTCTTTTAGTTTCTTGAAAGCTTATTGAGTCACTTCATTCCACACAAAGGCCCCCTATTTGGTTAAGTTTGCGAGTGGAATGGCTAGTTTAGAAAAACCCTTTAAGAATTGTCGGTTGCAATTACATAACCCTTGAAAGCCTTGTAGATGTGTTAGGGTTCTTGGTTGTGGCCATTCCTTAACGACTTTGATTTTCTCTTTATCCACGCTTACTCCTTGCGTAGTGATTTTATGACCAAGGTAAAGGATCTCTTCTAGCCCAAACTCACATTTGGAGGCTTTAGCATACAATGATTCTTGTTCCAAAATGCTTAGAACTGCTTCAATATGTTTAAGATGTTCTTCCCAAGTTCTGTTGTAAATAGGGATGTTGTCAAAAAGGATCAATAGGAACCTCCTTAGTTGTTTCCTAAGTATATGGTTCATGCATGATTGAAATGTTGCAGGAGCATTGGTTAAGCCAAAGGGTAGGACCAAAAATTTAAAGCGCACATAGTGACACCTAAAAGCTATCTTTGGGATATCTTCTTTTCTCATTCTTATTTGGCGATGCCCGGACCGTAGATTAGTTTTAGAGAAGTACTTTGCTTGTTGCGATTTTTTATTGTCTTTTTGTTCAAGGCCCTATAGTCTACACACATTCTCATAGTGCCATCTTTTTTCTTTACTAGAACCACAAAGGAGGCGAAAGGGCTAGAACTAGGTTGGATGTGACCCATCTGAAGCAGTTCTTTGATGGTTTTCTCAATTTCCTCTTTGAATTTTTGAGGGTGGCTGTAGGGTGTGGTGATCACTGGTTTTGCTCCTTCCAATTTGATGGGGTGTTCAAATCTTTTCTTTGGGGGTAGTCTTGGGGAGATATCACTGAACACTTTTGTATGTTTATTCAAAATGGGTTGGATGTCAATGTGAATTACCTTGCCTTGGGAGTAGGTTTTATTGAGAATCAAACATTGTGCAACCCACTATCCTTCCCTACATTTAAGGATCCTCTCTGGTGCAGGAGCACCTATTTACAAGGAAAAAATCCAAGAGGTTCCAAAGAAGGAAAATTTCACTTTATTTCATAAGGTCATGTGTGATGTATTGAGTCCATTGATGTAAGGCTAAATGAGCCATTTTGTCAAAATTGTCATAGTTGTCCATTTAAGGCATAGATTGGTCAAATAGGTCAAATGATGT
>MU227494.1:570220-589308 GCA_018584345.1 Thuja plicata | reverse complement strand
TGTGGCTCTGAAACCTTAGTTATAAGCAGGAGACTCGCCAAGTAAGCTACTGTAAAAAAATGGGAGTGATTTGAAATTTCCATGTAGGTTTTTGAGAAGCCCGAAGTTAGGGTGCACAACTACTGGGTCCTCTCCCCTACTGCGTTGTTTTGTGTATGTCACTGTTTGTGGTGTAAACTACTTCAATCAAATAAGCATGCTTACTCTGTGGTTTTGTGGGCGTCATTATCTGTGGTGTAAACCACCTCGATCAAATGAGACAAGCTTAGACTATGTGGGTTTGTGGACGTCATTATTTGTAGAGTGAACCTCCTTGATCAAATGATGCATGCTTAGACCGTGTGGTTTTGTGGATGCCATTATCTGTGGTATACACCAGCTTGATCAAATGAAGTATGGTTAGACTGCATGGTTTCATGAGGGTCAATATTTGTGGTGTAAACCACCTCGATCAAATTGGACATGCTTAGATTGGGTTGTTTCGTCAACGTTATTATTTGTAGTGTTAACCATTTTGATCAAATGATGCATGTGTAGACTATCTACACATGGTTTCATGGATATCATTAAATTCATTCATTCATAAAATAGAAAATCTAAATCAAATGACGCATGCTTAGGAAATGTGGTTTCATAGATCACTAATTCATTTGTTCATAAAATATAAATCCTGATTTATACGTTGAAGTTAAACGGTCTTTAGTAAGAATCATTGTTTTTTAGTCATGTCATGAGATGTTCTCAGAGAGGTGGCAAGCTGGGGTATGATGGTAGTATGTGGAAATCTGGGGATGAATTGATTAAATGGAAGATTTTAGCAATGTTTATGGAGTTGAGAGTAGTATTTAATAGAAGAATATATAGAAATGTGTTGATGAATGAATAAGTAGAAGAATTTAATATATTTATGGAATTAAGAGTAGCGATAAAAGAGTGGAAATTTGAAAGAGTAGGATCATTTAAATTGAGTTCTAAAATAGAAGAATATAAAATTTTTATGAAATTTGTTAATATTTTAGTGATGTAGAGAATTCTGGTCAAAATAATTGTAAAAAGTTTGAAATTTTTGTCCAATCTAATCTCATCTTTCCAAGTAAAGTGCTTAGATCGTCCACTTTTCATGTTTTTTTCATAATTGATACAGATGTCACTGTAGGCCAACTACACCATGATGAAGTGTTATTATATCTCCACCACACATTTGTAGCAATCATTTCACACTCTTTAGCTATTGTCCATTTATCACTTTCACACTGCGAGCTAGTTTTTAAATGGGCTAGACCAATGATTTTATTTTCCACTTAATGTTAGCATTCTAGGTAACTTGGCAATCGATATTACACAAAAAAATTCTGTACAGATTTTTTTTTTTTTGGGTTTCAGTTTAGTTTCTCATTTTGGTTTCGTTGGCATCTCTCTATTGTAATGGTTGTCAGTTTTAGAGCACTAACCTCGCTTCATCAAATTCAACAAAATGTTGCTCTAGTGTTTAGTGTTGAAATAGAAAATGTTGTTAAAAATCTTTCACATATAAAGAATCTAATTGATAGCTATGATCCTGTTTTCTTGCTCAGTGATACAAGATGAAGTGGTGAGAACCAGATGTGATTCCTTTGAGTAAATGCAATTCGCATGTGTAAAGCCATATTCAACAACCCCGTCCAACATCCTCCATTCTAGGATAAAACGGGAGCTTTGGAACAACGTATGGTCATGTAGCAAAGCATACCCCCCATTAAAAATACTCTGGTGGTAGCACAAAACAAGGCATATGAAATGTTTGACCAGATTCTCAAAGAGATGCCGTACCACGGATCTCAGCGATTGAGAAGACTAAGCATGAACGGGAATACCAACTATGCACAAATGTGACATTTGTACTGTTTGACCGAATGCCCAAAGAAATGTGATTGCAAGATATGCACAAAATAGAATAATTTAACAACTGGCAGAAATAAAGCCAATTTCCACAACTCCGCCAACATCATTATAGCTCATGCAAATGGGAGCTTTGACGCATTGTACATCCATCAAGGCTGAAATTTGTCAAATGTTGTTATTGTAACTTTCCTTCTAGCCGTGTGTACAGAAGGTGGAAGCATAGACAGGGCACATTGACTGTCTAACATCATGTTTCTTATTTTGCAATGCTCGTAGGAAAGGCTCAAGATAGAATTGTTTAAAGGGCTTTTATGAACTTTCAAGCAACAAGAGCTACGTTCCACAACTTTTGCAAGCTGAAAGTAGGTGTTTTAGAAGGGAACAGCCTTGCGCAGGTGAATGGAAGGAGGAAGATGAATTGATGAAAGGAATGACATATGTCAATGTGCTATAAAATTAGCAACACAGGCCTAGAGAAAATGTCGGGGTTGCGTGGGATATGCAGACAAGAAGAACAGAGAGTGGCCCATGGGATGGTGTGATATGTAATTTCTTTAGCGAAATTCGTTTTGTTTCTGAATCGAATAAGTTTGAAGTTGTCAGTTGTAGTCTAACAAATGAGTGGAGATTTAATTGGGAAGCAGAGAGTATTTGCATGTGTTATGGTGTTTTGAGTTTGGAATCTGAATGCTGAGGTAGTTCTTTCTACATCACTTCTATGTAAGCTTTTTCACCATAGTTCTATGTAGGGTTAAATTCTTTAATTTGGTATGTTTTATTTTGATCAATTTACTTGTCTATATAAACGTCCTATTGCTTTTGTTACATAACTTTTATTTCTTCATTAGTAATTTGTCATATTAGTTCTCAAAAATTTCACCTCCTTATTGTTTTGTTTCATTTATGTATTCTACCTTGTATTGAAATTATTATCATCTTTTATTTACAATTTGCATTATATAAAAAGATTCTAGAATAAAAAATATAGGTTTTGAGTGTCTTTATAACAATATTTATCAAGAATGTTTCTATTTTATTGTTAAAATGATACCATTTTATTGTTAAAATGATCTCAATGATTTATAGTACAAATGTTTGGTATCCTATGCAAAATTAGAAATTGTATTTAATTCATTAAGTTGTATTGATATATAGACAGCTATTTTTTAATAATAGGAATAATATGAACTACTTAATTATTGAAGGTTTTCTAAGTCAAAATTTATATGTTGATTTCAAAATTAAAAAAATGTAAAGGAAATCACTTATTTTACTAATTTCTAGAAGCTTTATAAGATTAACAAGGGAACAACTAATCCATGAGAATTTGAACCTAATCGACCAAATCATCTTTGAAAATATCTAGAGTAATTGATGGAAGAATAGGAAGGATTTTTAAGAGCTTTATAAAGTTAGCAAAACAACTATTCCATTAGTACTTAGAACCTAATCATCTTGAAGAATATCTAGAGCAATTAATGGAAGAATAGGAAGGATTTTTTTAAGTGGTGTTACAATAGGAAGTGTCATATATAATGACAAAATTTTAGCATACTGTAATGGATCTTATACCATAGTTACACAACCTCTAAAAGAAAAAATCATACAAGGATAATAAGAGTAGGGGAAATGGAAGGTTGGGTCTTAGAATGTTTTAGGGTGGTTTATATTTTACATGTGATTCTTACTTTAAAATTTGATCGTATAGACACTTTTGAAAAACTATTTAGTTCCATTCTTAAGAAGGGTGCATACCTATACCTAGCAATTCTTTAAAATCCGAGCTTTGATTGCTGAATCAAGAACTACAAACTACAATCTACAACTCTAAAATTGAAAATCACACTCTATTTGATAAATAGTTTCAAATAGATAAGAAGAAATTTTGAAAAATGATTCAAAATTTATATTTTACAAGTAACAAAGATAAATAGATAATAAGTTCAAATTATATTAGTTTCTCTAAATGGAAAAGACTTATTAAATATTGGGTTAGGATCTTGTGGGTTGAGAACGGATGAGAACTTGAGTTATTAGGAAATTATGAAAAAATCCTAAGCTTCATATTAGAACCAAATTCATAGAAAGCTTTTGCATAAGACATAGGTTCTCTTTTGATAGTACTAAATAATACAAAACAATTATTAACAATAGTCACAGAGAATCACAAGACTTACTTATATAACAATTATCCTTGTAACACATCTTGTTATACACATTTTTTACCCTCACTAAAATCATAAAACTTACCTTAACAACTATCCTTTAACTTTTTTTTCCCTATTTTATCTATTGTTTCAATAATCTCTTGATTATAGAATATTCTAATCAACAATTATAATTAACAAATTCTATTGAAAAATGTGCTTTCATCTAAAGATAATTCTCACACCATTCTTTTAAGTGATTAAATCAATAAATAAAACTTCTATTTATCCTACTTGCAACAATTGTAATAGACACATGCAAAATGCACAAGATATTTGAATTATAACTTAATTATAAACACAAATACTATTCTAAAGATTTAAATCAATTTAATAAACTGAAAACATTCCCGTTAAAACTAACAATTATGATTTAATAATACATAATTTTTTTTTACTTAATATTGATCATTTCATTTTATAAATTCAAAACAAATAATTTTTTTGAGATTACCAAAATGTGATTTGTGATGCTCCCACACATGTCTACAGTACCTCCAGCCAGGCCCCCAGCCCACAAAATCAATAATAATTATACATTTAAATAATTGTAATTAATTTATACTATTTGTTTTTTTTCATAATTATATTATATTTATAACATAAATCCATTAACTTCGTACCATTTAGAATCTTTTTGTCTCTGCAGTAGTTTTTTGGCGTCCAATTTCCCACCATCACTCCATAAAAAGTATATAATAATGAAAAGTTGGTGTTATTTTTTCGTTTTCAATGCAGACAAATTATAATGTCTGCCGTGAAGAAATGGGCGAAGAAAATCATTACTCTGAATTATTTTGAATAACTTTCCTCCCATTTTCCACACTCTTCCGTTTTTGTGGGGAATACAAATAATTTTCTATCAACTCCGTCAATTCAATTGATGTAAATTTTCAATATATTTCCTTCTATTTTTGGAATCTTAGCCCACAGGTTTGATAAAGTAAATACTTTCCTCTTATTTTCCCTTCTATTTCGTGTGAGAGAGTAGATTTAAGAGAATCGTTTCAATGCAATTATTCCATCTCCATTCAATCACTTCCACATTTTGAAAGATTGTACTTGTAATTTTATCAAGAAAAAGGTTTTGGATATTTATGAATGAGATAAAATGTGCTTTTAGGGCAAATTGTAGATAGTCTTGGAGATCTTTCATATCTAAGGGATTATTTTTTCCATCACAATCAATTTTTTTAAAAGATATTTATCAATTTAGAGAGATGATAAATTTTGGAGTTTTAAATTTGTGTCACAAATTTAAGAGCGGGCCTTTTGGACAAGCATAAGAGTTAAAAATTTGAAAACAAAAACATATTAGAAAAAACTATGGATGCAACCTAATTCTAATTATAGATTTTGTGTTTTGAATCAAAATAAGAAAAGATGTTTAAGAATTCATACTAACAATATTGTAATAGAAAAATAAATCAAAGAGGTTTAATAATTAGGAAAAATAACATTGCAATAAAATTTTTTGAATTTATTTTCACAAATTGAAGTTGTTGACATAAGTCAAAATTATATAGAATAAAAGTGATTTACAAATATAGTGGTATGTTATAATGATAGTAAAAATAAGGACACCACGATTTAACCATCACAAAATATTGTAGCACCCCAACAAGGTTTGAGCCTTGATGGCAAGAACAACAATACCACAATTTAACCACCACAACATTGCCAATGCCCACATATGTAGAATAGAATTGATATGATAATTATGAACAAAATAATTGATAGGATTATCAGTGTTGAAATTTACTAGTCATAATTTTTTTTAATAACGAGATCAATAAAATCTAATTATATAAGATTTTCACACATCAAACTTTAATTTTCATAGAAGACTATAAGTAGAATTAGATATTTTTTTTGTAAATGTGAAATAGTTGTGGAAGTGGGAACATGCAATCTTCCATTTAGTGGTCATAGTATTGACAAATAATAACAATCCTCTCATCATTTTTCACTAGATTGTATTAAACTTGTTAGCACTATTCAAAAAATTTCATGGTTCTGAGGTTTTATTTTTAGTTTTTGCAAATTATTTTAGGTCTTTGGCTTAAAGCCCTAAGTCATTCATTAAAATCTTGCTAAAACCCTAAACTTTCTTGGTGGATTCTATTTTGAAGTTACTTTTTGTAACTTAAGTTGCTTACGTCATTTCTTCTAAGTTGTTTTTGAGCGGGGTCATTTTATCACTTAAAACCCTTAGGTTTCATGTTTCCTAAGTCAGACGGGGTTCACTTTAATATTTCCCTATTTCCTAAGTCTTCATCCCCAAAAAAATTTACCCTTTATATCTATCGTGCAACTCAATTTTGATCTAATGGTCAGCTTAATGACTAAAAGAAAAGATGCAGTCGATCTATCCTTCAAGCCATTAATCCTAAATGACACATGACACATGGCGGGCCCAACACAACGGTAAAAAAGAGATTAAAAGGCAAGCACTTCAAAGAAGATCTAACGGTAAGCGTAAAACCTTGATGGTAAATTGTGCAAGATCTAATGTTTAAGACATTACGCTATGCGGCCATGTGTCCAACTTGATTAGTAAGACTTGCAGTTTCAAAGCCAAGGGTGAGATTAAAGTGCAGTATAGTTAATTTTGATCGGACAATAGGCGTAATGGCTCGGAGACAAAGATGAAAGTTTTTAATGTTCAAGGCATTACGTTGTTAGACCATGTGTCCCCAGTGGGTCCGATCAGTGCCAAGGTGATGAAGTAAAGATCGATCAAGTTTGAGAAGATAAGATGGACAATGTAAAGCCTCAAAGATAGAGTGATTAACATCTACTCATTAAGGAATTACTCCATTGCACCAGGTGTCTAAGGTGGGTCATGTTCAACACTAATGAAACAAGTAAATATCGATCAAGTTCAAGAAGATCTAGTGGTTGGCGTAATGACTCAAAGGAAAGATGCTCAAAATCTAACGATCAGGGCATTGCGCTTGCTCGACACGTGGATAACCCGATTAGCGCAGGTCAGAGGACAATGAGGATTTCTCAGAACCAGAGATAAAGTGCCATGTGGAGGTTAGTGGGACCAAGGTTGTCAAAGTTAAAGCTAGAGTAAAAGTTCAGACAATTTGCAGAAGATCGGACGACAGGCGTAAAGCCTCAAAGATAAAGTGAACGAGATCTATCTATTAAGGCATCACGCCTGCGTGCCACCTGTTCAAATCATATTTTTGAAGCCCGGGTAACCTAAAAGGATCAACAACTGTGTTTTAAAGTCTGAGAAAGTTTAAATCTGGATCGTCAATGCTGATTTTCGCGCCAGGTGTGGCCGTTGGAATGGATTTTCAAACTTTCAAACATGTTTCTTAGGGTTTTCAGAGCAGTGCAAATTGTCATTTTCTAACAGAGCATTTTAGTTGACAAATCTGATCTTCTGGGCTGTATGTTTACATCTATTGGATGTAGTATGGAAGAGGAATTGGCGTGTCTGAATGCATTTATTATAGAAATTATCTTCTTAGGGTTTCTGTTAGCCTGTAAAATAAGATTTAAACTCTGGGCTTATCCTATTCCGTTCTTCGCCATAAATGAGGTCTTATTTCAGAGTTTTATAAGTCAATAATCAGATTAGATTATCAGGATCTTGGTTTTTCAAAAGGGATAGTTGATCTTCTGATTTATTGAGGGTTAAGTTTCCTGTGATAATTAATGCATGCCATACATTCCATTTATTATTCCTTTTACAGGGTTGTATTCCGCAAGTTCCTAGGTGGATGGTGGCTGAATCTTATTCTTCTCAACATAATGTTTTTAAGAGAATGCTTTCAACTTGTCTATATGACAGTGCTGCTTGGTTGTTGTGACGAATTTAATGTTCTCTGTCATATAGTATTTTAATGAGTTTTAGCCTTAACCCTAAATGATCCTAAGCTTGTTGCAGTCCTTGGCTTATAAAAGGACTTCCAAGATCATTTAGTAGAAGCTGGGAAATTTTGGGCAAGTAGCATTAAGCATAAAACCTTTTACTATTTTCCAGTGAGTGTAGTAGATGTTTATCTAGAGAGTATTATCATAGAAGCAGAAAGTTCCAAGTCTTTTGCATTTATTGAAGTGGTATATGATTTGAAATATTTTGGAATTGAAACTAGTCTCTTTGTACTTAATACAGTATTTTTGATTCAAGTCTCTCCCTTTTTGCTTGCCTCTTGAGTTCTGAATCTTCTGGTTCACTGCATAAGATTTCTTTATGTGTATGTTTTAGTCCATAGTTTTGATCAAGGATCAAATTAAAATTTGCTTTGGATAAGACATAGACTCTCTGGGTTTGTTTATATAAGGATTATTAAGAAGTGTGTGATATGAAGTTATCAATATTTATTGTTTTGAGTCCTTGACAATAGTTAGTTTCTCTGTCCTGTACCTGAACTAGAATCATCGTCCAATGGATAAAGCACTGATCAATAATTAGTATCTTCTACTTTGATACATATCTGAATAGGTTTAGATATACTCTTCCCTATAAAAACATCAAAACCATTTACAGTCCTTTCAAGTTTTTTGGTTGTTGGTTGTAGTCCTGCATGGTAGAGAAGAGTCACTGAGTGAGCAGTTATCATCTCATACTTTCTTTCCATTTATCTGTTGTTAAAATCCAGAAGTTCTAAGGAGTTAAAAAGAGTTAAATATCAATCTAGATTAGGTGCACTGCCTTGGTTTTGCAGATCCAAAAGAGTAGAGGACAGTCTTGTCCTACAGTTGGTCCAGTTACCTTGCAGAGCTCTCATACTTGGAATTAATCATTCCTAATATTAGTCTCAAGGTATATTGTTTGATTTTATAGCATAACAGTTTTAAACACCAACAAAATGATGACTCTGCTGGGGAGTTGACTTTTAGAAGAACAAAGTTAGTCTTGTTTAGCCATATTGCAGTATTCATAGTAGGTTGTCTTGTATTTTCCCAACTTGTTTTGGGTGGCAACTCGAAGAAATATCTGCAATCAGTGCTGAGTAATACTTATTGTTTTATGTACATTTCCTCAATATAAATACCAGATCTAGAGTAAGAGAGCATCTTGAAGTTAAGTTGGAAGGTGGACTTTCAGCCACTTCTAGGGTTGGTCAGCCTAGGAGAGGAAAGAAGAACAAGGATATTCCATCCCCAAGAAGACAAGAAAATGACACTAAAAGAGAAGATTCAATCCAATACAATCATGAAGGAAATACATCAGAATATGAAGAGGCTCCAGACTTGGGATTGGATACATATGGAGATAACAGTTCTCCTAGTGAAAGAGAGGAAGAAGAGTTTGATACCATTATATCAGATGCTAAAGATTCCTCTGAAGATGAAGATGAATATAATAGATTCATCCAAGAGCAGTGGGTTATCAGAAGACAAAGAGAGAAAGAGATGAAAAAGAAGAAAAAACAAAAGCAATGGTTGAAACAACAAGAAATAAAATATGCTGAAACAACTAAGTAAGATCGAGATAAGCATGTCACACACCAAAGTATGCTCAAGGTTCTAAAGATAAAGGAAAGAGGAAGGCGACAAGAATAGAAATGGATGAACCCAAGAATCACAACGTTCCAATAGATCAAATGTCCAAATTGGACATTGACCTTGAGAGATCCAAAATGGAGAAGGAAACCACGGCCAAAATGCTGGAGAAAGCAAAAGCAGATGCTGCTACTTTACAGATGAAGAAGAAGATTGATTTCCTCATGCAATCTTCTGGGCTTTCCCATGCCGGTGGCGAAAATGCCTCAATATCAAATGCCAAAGCTTCTACCTTCCAAGATGATGATGATTCCAAAGGAGACCACTTCATGCAGAAAGGTACAAGCAATTTTCTTTCATTGGTATTCCTAGTTATCCTAATGCAGTCCCAAATGAGATTGGGGATAAACTTCCCAAATTTTCAGGAAATAATGTTATTACTTGTGAAGTACATTTAAGAAAATTTATTGATATCATGGATGACGTTAACATCATACATGAAGATGTCCCGATGAAACTTTTTGTTTAATCTCTAGTTGAAGATGCTAGGGAATGGTTTAGAGGGTTATCTCATGGTTTTGTGGGGTCTATGAATGAACTGATAGATTTATTTAAGGACCAATATGGTGATAAGACAAATGAGGGATTCTTGTTGAATGAATTTAACAATATAAAGAAAAATTCAAATGAGGAAGTTGTTGAATTCAATACAAGATTCCAAAGAGCTATGCATAGGCTTTTTCAGAAATTAAGGCTTGATGAAAAGATATGTCTTGCTACGTACTTAAATTATTTTGATTCTAAAATAGGATATTCTATCTGAGACAAGAATCCAAGAAGCCTTACTGAAGCCTATAAGACAACTATTAATATAGAAATGAATAAAAAAGTATCAGGAAAAATGGGTAAAAGCAATGATGGGCGGTTTAGTAGAAGCAATAAAAAAGAACCAGAATATAAAGATTATAAAGCTCCACATAATAGTAGGTCATCCCATAACAGTTATAATCCCCAAAATAGGATGCAAAATCATCCATATGGTACCCAATACAAAGATGGGAAACCTATTATCTCACAAAGAAAGGACAAGCCTGATAATAGGATACCTGATCCTTTGCATAAAAATTCTGCCAATATGTGCAATGATGATTATTGGTGTGAAGCTTGTGAAAACCCACATAATCCTGATTTTTGTGTTGCTTCTCTGGGTACATATGCAAATGAGGAACAAGGAGATGAGGAAGGTGAGTTGTGTGATAACAATGGTTGTGCTATGACTGATTCTCATTCACGTCCTGATGTAGATTTTGATGATGAAATTGAGAACCATGATATGTATGGTTCACAAGGTAGAGTAGAAGTATATCACCAACAAGTTTTATCTGATAGGGAAGAAGAAAAGGTTGATAACATAAGATGTTATGCTCAAAACAGTGAGGAGTCTACAATAGTAAGAAGATCTAATGAGGAGAGAGAAATAATTATAGCTGATCTGGTTACTAAAGCAAGAAGTAATAATAATTTGAGAAATAGAGTAGTTGGTGATGCAGGTAGCCAATCAGCTGACATTTTTATCAAAGAAAACAAAGCAGATGCCAAGCAGACACGGAAGAAGGAAAGATCTGTTGAGAATGTAAGGTAAAAGTTAAAAGTATAAACAAATCAAGTGGTCCAAACATTGCATTTGAGGTAAAAGTTAAAATACCAGAAATAAGTTGTTCTCCTACTGAAGTAGAGAATAAGAAATCAAAGAAAGAACAATCAACTTTGACCATACAATTTGAGGATGATAATCTTAGTCTTGAAAAACAAAAGTATTTTGATATAAAATACACCCCTATTGATATGGGGCAAGTATTGTCACAAATGACTGTTAAAGTTCCATTTTTAGAAATAATGAGAATTAAGGAGCATAAAGAGAAGGTCCTTACATTGCTAGATGGTGCTTCTTCAATGAGATTTCAGAAATCAGAAGGTCTCAAAAAGATGAAAAATGTACAAGATAAGTCAAATAGCAAGGGAAAAGAGTCTAAAGGCATGATTTCAGAAATCCCTCAGATTTATTTTAATACAAAGCATGTAAAAAATTCCTCAGGAGTTGTTGACCCCTTTTTCTTAACTTTGGTCATTAATGGTAAGATGCTAAAAAAATGTATGATAGACTCTGAAGCATCTAGCACTGTTATGCCTGCAGAGATAATGAAGTCAATGGGATTACAAGTTGACACTCCTCATGGAATATGTCAGGCAATGGACTCCAGAGAAATCCATGTCATTGGTACTATTAAGGCTTTGCCTTATAGGTTATCAATATGTCCTGAAAAAATAATAACAATTAGTGTCTTGGTTGTTGATATTCCACCTCATTATGACATATTGCTATAAAAAAAATGGAGTGCTTGAATGGGTGGAAGTATCCAATGTGATTTGTCTTTTGCTAATTTCAATATTTCTGGTGATAATGTCAAGGTGTCTTGGGAAAGTAGGACTCCTCATATGATTGAAGTAAATGAAGATACTGATATTGGATCTTTTCAAGTTCAAGATACTAGGGTTGAAGAAAGAACTCATCCTATGTTGTTGTTTGATGAAAATTATTAATTCTATTAGTTGTACTTAGTATTTTCTTTCACCATTCGGTAAGCCATCATAATGACTCTAGCAGATACTGAATTAGGTCTACTGCTATAGTCAAATTTGTAACCAAGTATCATCGAAATCAATCTCACATCCTGTAGATAAATATCATTCACTGTCATAGCTCAACTCATGTTTCTGGTGTGCCTGCGACTCTTGACACTTCACATGATGACAAGGATACATTTAAAGGAAACATTGACAATACAATGGCTGAGGATGAAGAACAGAAAGAGGAAGAAAAGAGAGAAGAAGAACAAAAGGAAATGGAGCAGAAAGAAGAAGAAGAAGAAAAAGTTGAAGTTAAAACTGACAATGACACATCTTCTATCTTATTGTTGGCAAATAAAGACAAACCTATTGATGTTGATGTTGATCGCATGGATGAGGACGAGTTGGTCCACCAAATTAATAATGAAAAGATAAAATACAAAGTCGGCGCTCTTACATAAACAAAATATAGATTATCCACAGTCATAATCCATCTTAGCTTGCCAGAAGTCCACGTCATACTCCCCAAATCATCATTGTTATCCAACTGCTCTGTTTCGTTGTTCTACTGTTGTCACTTGTCTTCAAATCTCTCTAACTCTCTATACTCTTCACCAAAATCAAATCGATCTTAGACGTAGGTCATACCCCATAGTATCTTCCTCTAAGCTCACATGTGCTAACTCATCAATATAGATCTTCGATACCCAAAAATACCTCTGTATTTCTACTTCTGTACTTAGTTGATTTCAGAATTGAATCACCAAAACTTAACTTCTATTCAATCGATCACTATGCTAGATGTGTTGCCATAAATGACAACCAAAAAGTGATTCATAACATACAAAAATGATCACTTGCCAACACTATCTTAGTATCTCCCTAGCTTTGAGATTTTGCTAATTACGATGTGACATAGATTGGGCTATAACTTTTGTTCTCATCCCTTTATATACCCCATTGGTACGTGTGGTTGACATCATCCCTTTAGGAGATGAAGTTCCAAGTAGGCATCCTAATAAATTATTAAAAAAAAGAAAGTGTTTCTGTTTCTCTTATACCCAAGGTTGCACGAGCATGCGATGGGATATAGTACATATACAACACTTTCAAATTCTAACCCAAACACAAAATATAAAATTGGAAGATTTTTGATCACCTAGGCTTGCACTTGCATGCAAGGTGAGAGAATTAACCAATTTTAAAATTTTCAAGCACTCAAACAAGGTTAATTAATTTCTACTCTAATTTTAGTGCAACTAAACTAGTGGAAAAATAACAAATATGATAAGTGAACCAACACTAAATATGTTAGTAATTTTCCAAATAAATTCTTTGACATGTATAGACAATTGCATAAGTCGTTAGTAATTAGAAATTGAAACAATTTTTAAAATCAAACATAGGTACTAATGATACACAGGGCGTAGGTGTCAATCTGTGAGCACACATGCCAAACTTCAGAGGGCTGGAAAAAGACAAAATGCATAAACAAAAACCTAAACTATTAGAAATAAACACCTACAACATATGTTGTTAGTTTAATTATTGATTTTTTCTTTTCAACCACAAATAAGATTAACACCAAAAAATAGATAGCTAGAGAAGTTAGCAAAATATAAAAAATGAAACAAGTTATGCAGTGACACCACTCTACAGGGAACATGTGCCAATACATGCATAAATCAATTTGCACACACATGCATCAAAATACAAAAAAAATATGATAGAAAATAAAAAATCAATAAAACAAAAATCTTGCACACAAGAAGAGTGTTAGCCACAAATCACTTGAAGTATTAAAAAATCAGAGGGTTGATAAATAAAAAAAAGAAAATGATAAAAATAGAATGTTGAAAATGACATAAGTGCATTTCAATTAGCGCAAGCACCAATCCATAGTGCTTGCAAAAACAACAATTATATCCCACAAAAGAGCTATTAGTTTCTACAAGGAGTTGGGTTAAAAATAATCCAATAATCACATAAAAGAAAAAAGTAGTTAAATGTCAAACAATGAGCTAAAAATATCCTATGATAGAACAATGGTTAGTATTTAAAATGAAAGTGGAGGAGCCAATCAACATAGGCGTCAATGCATAGAGCGTAGGTGCCAATAAATAACCTACAACGTGAAACTACACAACAACTCAAAATTTTGATTAGAACTTAGGGACATGGATCCCATTAGGCGTGCCAAAATAAATATGAGAATTTAATTTTATAGTTAAATAATATAAGACAATGAAAACTAAAGCACTAAACTATTTACCTTCTCTTCTTGCTTGAGCCAAAGTGAAGCATCCTATTCACTTGATTTTCTCTTGAGTTAGATTGAATGTGGATGGATCTCAATAACATGATAACAATATGGATTTTAGGATGAAAATTTGAACATAATAAGTGTTGTATCAATGAAGGGAAGAATGGAGGGTCAAGATGCAAAGTGGCACAAAAGGTTGAGAGTAGATGAGAGTAGATGAGAGGAAGTGACATGGATGAAAGGCTTAGCCTTGTGACTATTGTCACAATGTGGGGGCATGGGTGAAGGACACTTGTCATGTAGAAGAGAGCAAGGTGTGCATGAGAGAAGGACACTTGTCATAGATAAGTGAACAAGGTGTGCTCACACATTTGTGAGCACATCATGGGAAGATCAAGGAGATTACAAGTGGAAACAAAAGTGGCAAAATGAAAGAGTTGTGAGATTGGAGATTATAAATAGAGAAAAGAGGAAAGTGTACTGAGAAGTGAATTCTCACACATGTAAGAGAACCAAATAAAATGTTTGGTCAAGGGATGACTTGGAAGTGAGAAAGTGACATGTGCATGTAAGCATTCATGAAGGCTTGAAGGACACATGTTACATGACTACAAGTTGGGAGATTCAAAAGATTTTATAATTGGAGAAAATGTTAATAAAGATTAAGGGAGAGGATTAACTAATTAATTATGGTGATAATTAACTAATGTAGATTAGAAGAATTTAGGAGGTGGGACTAAGGTTGGATTTAATTTAATTTAATTAATCAACCTTTAGGAAGAATAGTCAGTAATGTATTTAATTATAAATAAACTACGAAAAGATAAATTAATTAAATATAATTTAATTAATCATGGGATAAGAAAATTAGGCTAAATGAACTTGAATTAATCAAAAGACACTTTTAATAAATTCAAGTAATTGAATTTGGGGTGTCTACAATAGAAAAAATGGATTGTATTGTACTTAAGGCCCTGTTTGGTTGAGGAATTAGAATTTGACTAAAAACCTGATTATCTCAAAATAAGGTTTTAAAATTCCAGTTTTGTGTATTCGGAAGATAGTTTGGACCGTTTGGTTGACCCAGAAGATGACTGAGACAATCCATCTTCTGCGTTTGGTTGCCAATTTCAAAATTAGAATTGGAATTGAGAATTTCCTATTTTTGTGTTTGGTTGTGCAATTTCAAATTGGAATTGGAATTAGATTATCCATTTCCGTGTTTGTGTTTAGGAAACTGACTATTTAGACAACTAAAATATAGACCATACAAAAGAACAATACTTAATTTTTTTTCAAATATCCTTCATATGAATTATGTTCTAGCTGGCTGGATAACCATAGGCTCATTTTTGAGCTAGTTAATTTGAACACCTTGTGATTTCTATTGCACACAACAACTGAGTCTCATTAAGCATTCAAACTTAATGAATAGATGGTGTTTCACATAGAGATGGAATTGTGTGATGATTGGGTAGTAATCGGTCCCCCATTTACATTTCCAAAGCCTTTTCACAAATCCATTGTGTGCAGAACTTGCGAGTCATGGCGGCATGACAGTAGAATTCTGAGAGGTATTTTGTTAAACAGTTCGTGTTCATACATATGTGCCATCCAGATCATTTCCAAGTATAACATCTTCGCAAACCCCCTTTTCATCATGCATTGATGGCTCTCTCATTTGGATTTGGATCTCTGTCATATTACTATAAATACAACCGCTCAATCAAAATATGCAGCTTTAAAGCCAAAAATCAAATCCATTCTGACACATTTTAATTAAATTAAAGCTAAAGCCAAATCTTCAACAACTACAAAACTTGTTTCATATTAGCAAAGAAGCTGCACTGCATAGAAAATTATTTCTTTTGTAATATGGATTCGGGGAAAGTGGGAAAAATCAATAATTAACATCTGTTTCATATTAAACTTTTAAGAAATGAATGGTAAGAGAGTTTGTGGTCTATGGCATTGTAAACAAAAACACCTTTCCATTATAGGAAACACTCCAAAATAAAAATTTCACCACACCCACAAAAACCTATATTCACATACAAATTTATCACATTACAACGATCTTCGATCTCCTACATAAACTTCCATTATAAATTCATTACTGTGAAGAGAGCATGAAACTAAGGGCTCTTATACGAGGCATTTTTTTGGCCTAATTTACTTGAATTGCTCTCTGCACTCTCCTCTCTTGTAAAACCAAAGACATTTCTTCTATGAAGTGCTTGATTGGTTTTAGGTCGATCATTTTGTAGCAGAATCCCTCCTTGTCGAGAGTTATCAAGCCTCGAAGATTCATAGGGAAAATTGGTATAAAAACCTGTGGAAGAAGAATAAGATGAAAGAGTCTTGTACATCTGTTGTCCTCTGTTTCGAAGAACAACTCTGTAAATCAACGATATCAGTCCTTCCATTGTTAGAATGATCACAAAATCTTGAATACAAAGCAATACTATTGAAACCGCTCATTCCAATTAAATGACAAGGAGGGATTCTGCTACAAAACCCTAATCCATCTAATCCCCAATCGCATTCCCCAGAATTAACGCAAAACCTGACGGATTGATAAAATGTGGTTCACAAAAACCAAAAACCAGAATTAGATTTCAAATTCTACCTATTGGGTGGGAAGATAGTGCCGCGCATTTTGGTGCCTAAACCAGGTATTGATCTCCAAAACTTGAATTAGGTTTAGCGTACCAAATGACAGATTTGGTAAAAAAAGAAGTTGTGCACCCAATTTTGCCCCAATTCCACTAACCAAACGTGGCCTAAGAAAAAATTTGCACTTTTGGGGGTTTAACCCCATGGTGCAACGGTCGTTGCAAGCCCATGTTATGTACGGGGTCTCAGGTTCGATTCTCGTTGGGGCACAATGTTCAAACAATGGTGGACTCAACCTTGGTTGTTGGTCGTACTGAGATTGATAGTGTAGCCTGCACTAACTTCTATTCACGGGGGTCTGCGCTAGCTTGGAGGTTCCGTCAAATTGTTTCAGCCAATGGTGGTCTTCACGCAGGGAGATATAAGGTGGGGGCGTTACTACTAATGGTGGCGACAACTGATTAGGGAGTTATAAGGATGATTCAGAGCGATAAGAAGGGGAGTCATAAGAAATTCAATGAAGCCACAACATGAGTCAAATATGAGAGGCGTTAATGCCTCAGACATTAGATGTAACCACCTCGGGGATGGGTTCCCCAAAATGTGACCTCACTAGCTCAAAGCTCCAGTCAAAAGTGATATCACCGATCAATTTTTTTTCTCACTTTTGGATTCAGTCCCCATGACACAAACATGATAGTTTCCATGTCATTCAGGGAAAGGGTTCACTAGGGATCAATTGATAATAATTTCTCTCATTTATTGCAAAATATAGGTTCTTAGAGTCAATTGCTTCTCAAGGTGGTGTAACTAATTTGACAGACATCTAGGGGCATTTGGGTGGTAGTCTGTCATAACTCGATCTGATCGACTCCTATTACTTAGGACTATTAGCGAATCTCTTGGACTTTTGTTGACTTGGTCGAATGTTTTTAGACCTAATTCGTTATGTTTTGATGTTGTAGTAGACATTTTAGACATTGATTTGGATATTGTAGAAGTAATTATGTTTTGTGGTTTATATGATCATATGCTTGGATGTGGTTATGGATTATATAATGTTGTTTAATGTCGTAATGACTTAAGGTGAAACATATGATGAATTATGAATGCTTAATTGGTATTTATTGCAATGGATGTATTTAATTCTGATTTTGATTTATGGACTAACCTATTGATGAAAACCTCTAGTGGTTTGATTGAATTGAACATGATTTAAGGTGGGGGTGTGCTACAGGAAGAGAAGCTTAGCTTCTCGGTAAGGGTGAGATCGGAAATGTCTGGCTCTTGCACACACCACTTATGTTAATTATCTTATTACTTATACGTGCAAACTTAGGTTAAATTGAAAATTAATTATTTCTTATCTTAATCTCTAAAGCGTGATTGAGTGAACGAAAATTTTCAAAGGCTAAAAAATATATAACTTCTTTTCTATAGATTTAAGTGTGTAAGAAGATACTTCAATAAAAATTATGTGTTTTAAATAATTGTTTATTCTAGTTAAATGTTAGGAAGTGGAAAAATTTAGAGAATTATTGCTTCCATAATTATCAAAAACTATTATTTTATGGTTCTTTGTTTAAATGTTAAATCGAATGGAATTTTAAATATAAAATACATCAAGCACACCACGATTAAGGTGGGCTGAAAGATAATAAAGCAATTTGTTTTTAATGTCAGTTAAGATGAGTGGATCTTTTATGTTGAAGACTCACTTTAGTAGAACTGGAGTTGTCATTGGATTTTGGGCGGCATGAGAGACAACATGTAGGTTAAAGAAAAAATGTTTCTTTTCCCCTTGACTCATGCGAGGAGAGAAAGTAAAACGTGGAGTTGGAGGGAGAAAAATGCAGAGTTGGAGAGGGCGCATGAAATGGACAGAAGGGGAGGAAAAACAAAATAAACGGGTGAATACAAAAGAAGAGGAAGCACTTAGTTTGAGAACAACAAATTAGGAAGGAATATAACACAGAGCGTTTGGTAAGAAAGGCAGTGAACACATAAGAAAGGGGAGGAGACTC
>MU227494.1:550148-561789 GCA_018584345.1 Thuja plicata | reverse complement strand
TGAAAGAAAACATATAATAAAGCAGGCTAAGGTATGACATAGCAGATTCAACATCAGTCGAGCTTTTCATTCCACACAATTATCATTTGTGGAAGTCCCGTATGACTAGGCTTCTCCGGTCACGCGGGCTATGGTCTTGTTTGGATCTTATTCAGCCCATTTTGACTCGTCCCTACGAGGTCATGCAACACAGAAATAAGATGGATGAGGCCATGGGTGTTCTCTCTTTGCATGTTTTAGATAGTCTACTTTTTCACCTTGATAGTTGTGATACTCCCATTGCGATGTGGGAGAAGTTCCAGACTCTCTTTGGCACCGTTAATGAGTTCTGGGTACTTCAAATCGAAGCAGAACTGACATCGATGGCTCCTGAGACATTTACCTCTATTCAAGATTTCTTAACGAAATTCAAATCTACAAGGTCTCTCTTACATGGTTGTGGCAAACATAAGACATATACCGAATGTATTTATCTGATACTTTCCAAGCTTCGTGGTTCTTTTCAGATATTCTCTTCTACATTCCATGCTACCATGGATGCTTTGGGTCTAAGGTTTTACCATGCCTACTTTTGATGTGTTTTGTGATCGCTTAACTCGTGAGCAGGCCAAGCTCTCTTAGCTTGATTGTCTTTGTGGATCACAAAACCAAGCCTTGGTTGCTCACCCATCTACAAAGATTCAGAAGCCCAGGCCAAAGAAGGAGTCAGCCGGCAGTGAGAGTTCCTCCAAGCCACCTTCTAGATCTGGTTCCAAACCCCATACCAAGTATGGGAAATCTTCAAAGTCTGGTGAGTCTTCCTCCAAGACTTCCAAGTTCACCGATGAGCCTTGCAGTTTTTGTGGCAAGGAAGGACATCTAGTTTCCAGGTGTTGGAAACGCTGAGAGGCTTTAGAGGAAGCTATGCAGTAGAGTCATATCTCCTCACCTCCGTCATCTTCCTCTTCCATGGGGAAGGGACACGCTCTTACTACACGAGCTTTGTCTTCTGGCACCACTTGGATTATTGATTTCGGTGCCTCTCACCACATGTCTCACTCTCAACAGCTAGTCACCGCACTTGCCCACAGTGATACTTCACATATTTCCATTGGTGACTCTACTCAGCTAGCAGTTATAGGATCTAGTACTATCTCATTCCCCGGAGGTTGTCTGCAGGATGTACTTCTTGTTCCTAACATTTCGACACACCTCCTCTCAGTTTTTCAGATTTGTCATTTTGGCTCTGGAAAGATAGTTGAGTTCTCCCCACATGATGTGGTTATTCGAGACCTCCATGATCCTGATTTGATTGTGGCCACTGGCAGTGTTATTCCTCAGTCTCACCTATATAGTTTTGATGGCTTTGAGACTTCAAAGGCTTCTGGTGTCTCTCTTGTGGCACACGCAGATTCTGCGAGCAGACTTTGGCATGAGCGTTTTGGCCATGTCAATTACATATATTTACAACAGATGAGTACACAGGCACTTGTGAGTGGGCTTCCTTTGATTTCCTCTACTGATGATGTATGTCAAGGTTGTGCCCTTGGCGAACATCACAGGGATCCTTTTCCTATAGGTCGTTCCACTTGTGCAAAGGCACCTTTGGATCTAGTACATAGTGATGTCATGTCTTTTTCGACTCCTTTTTTAGGGGCTCACTATGTGCTCACTTTCATTAATGACTTCTCCCGACGTACTTGGGTATATTTTCTCAAATCTGATGTCTTTGATACCTTTTGTGTTTTCAGGACATTTGTGGAGAAGCAATCTGGTCATTCTATCAGGAGGATACACACCGACAATGGGGGGAGTATGTGAATCAGGCTTTCAGAGATTTTTGTACTGAGCATGGTTTACAACATCAGTTGATAGTTCCACACACCCCTCAGCAGAATGGTGTTGCTGAGAGAAAAAACCAAACTTTACGGGAGATGACAAATTGTATGCTTCAGTCACGGACTATGCAACCTTTTTATTGGGCTGAGGCAATCAATTGTGCCAACTACATTCAGAATTGGATGCCTCATAAGGCATTACGACATAGGACTCCTGAGGAGGCTTGGTCTCAGATCAAGCCTGATGTTTCCAAATTCCGAGTCTTTGGTAGTGTGGCTTGGGCATTTGTTCCAGATGCTCAACGGAGAGCCATGGAGAAGAAGAGTCGACCACTCATTTTTGTTGGCTACTATGAGGATGTCAAGGCGTACAGGTTGTTTGATCCTGATTCCAGAGAGGTCTTGTTTCGATGGGATGTCCAGTTTGATGAGCGCTATCCTCTGATAGATTCTCCAGCACCAACTTCTCCCTCACTATATACTTTGTCTTTTACGGATCCTTTTTCTCTTGATGAAAATGATGATGATCCACCATCATCTCCACCTGCTCCGGTTATGCCCTAGTGGGCCCGTTCTACAGTAGATGCAGCAGGTTCTTTGGCTGGTGATCCCACCGATTGTCGTCGTACTCGAGCTCAAACATTTCGTTCTAGCCTTCTGAGTCATGCCATTTTGGATGACCCTCATAAGTTTTCAGAGGCGACAGGTCACATAGAGTGGGATGTGGCTATGGATGAGGAGTATTCTTCTTTGATGAAGAATCATACCTTGGATTTGTGTTCTCTTCTGAAAGGGAGAAAGTTGGTCCGGTGTAGGTGGTTGTGCCATACCAAGTATGCTGCTAATGGTTCTATTGACAAGTATAAGGCCTGTCTTGTTGCAAAGGGGTTTTCTCAGGTGGAGGGTATTGATTACTCCGAGACCTTTGCTCCTGCTGCCAAGATGAATAATATTTGCCTTGTACTTTCACTTGCAGCTTCACAGGGATGGACAATTTTTCAGATATATGTGAAGAGTGCATTCTTGCATGGAGACCTCCAGGAGGAGATTTATATGGAGCAGCCCCCAGGGTTTATACAGGACTCTTCCTTAGTTTGCAGGCTTCGACGTTCATTATATGGTCTCAAACAAGCCCCTCGGGCTTGGTATGAGAAGATGGACTCTTTCTTGCTCTCTATACAGTATACACGTTGCCATTCCGACCACACAGTGTATCTTCGACATCAGGGGATAGATATTGTCATACTTGTGCTCTACGTTGATGATCTTCTCATCACAGGTAGCTCATCCTCCATGATTCAGGGTATTCAACGAGCATTGATGGAGCAGTTTGAGATGACCGATCTCGGTCTTTTGCACTATTTTTTGTTCCTACAGATTATACAGTCTTTCGATGGGATTTCCCTCCTTCAACAGAAGTATGCTCTTGATATGCTTCACAAATTTGATATGCTTGATTGCAAGTCTACGCCTACACCATTTCAGTTAAGTGTTGTGTTATCCTCCATATGTCCTACACCTTCAGTGGATTCCACTTTGTACCGACAGTTGATTGGGAGCTTGTTATATTTGACACACACTTGCCTAGATATTTCCTTTGCAGTTGGACTTGTCTCTAGGTTCTCCCATGATCCTCATGAGAGCCATTGGCAAGCTGCCAAACGTATTTTGTGGTATCTTCGGGGCACTACACATTATGGCATTCACTACACATCAGGTTCCCCACACATCATTGGCTTCACTGACTCCGGTTGGGCTGGTGATGCTAATGATCGGAGGTCTACTTATGGCTTTGTTTTTTGCCTTGGTTCTGGTCCTATCACATGGTCATGCAAGAAGTAGACTGCTATTGCATTATCATCTATAGAGGCTGAGTACCGAGCAACTGTGTTAGCGAGTCAGGAGATCTTATGGCTTTGACAGTCTATGACTGAGTTTGGGTCTCCTCCTGATAGTCTCACTATTCTTTGGTGTGACAATCAGAGTGCCATACACATTTCTCGCAACCCAGTGGAGCATCAGCACACCAAACACATTGAGATCCACATGCACTTCATCAGACAGTTGATTCAGGATGGTGCTCTCATCTTGGAGTACATACCTACAGAGGATCAGGTTGCAGACATCTTCACTAAACCTTTGGTCTCTCCACGTTACCTCCAGTTGCGTGCTATGCTACAGGTGAAGGAAGTTGTCCTTGGGGGGTCTCAGTGAGGAGAGGCCTTCCTTCCTTCATGTTTCTATTTGGCTTCTTTTTGTTATCTCTTTTTGGAGTAGAGTTTTTTCCCATGTGATTTTCTCTATTTCTCCACTTTACAGAGATTTGGTTGTGATTGGGTACCTGATTAGGCCTTGTTGCCGGGACCCAAATTTATTGCTTTCAGTAGTTGTTTTTAGGTTTTAGCTTCTCCCTAAGTTTATCTTAAGGGGGGGTGTTAGAGTAAAAAGGTATTTTATGTTCACTTATTAATTAAATCATTATTGTTTTAATTGATTAAAGTCACCTTTTTACCTTTTGTTCACTTAAGCTAAACTTTAGGCATGCAATAATTAATTCCTTACTAATTATTCATGCAACCTAGGTTTCTCCACCATCTTGGTGTTCGATCTCCTTTATAAGGATTGATCCCTTTGTATTTTTCATACTCTCTCTGAATGAACATTTTGTCTTTCAAAACATTCTCATCTCCAAGCTTCTCTTTTGTGACAGGTTTTTTGCACGTAGCGGATCTTCGTGGTTGAATTCTATGAATTCTAACACAATTGTTATGTCATATTTTCTTGTTTTGTTAATTACTAGTTACAATACATTCAACCTTCTATTGTTGTATTGTTCTCCAATTTCACAACATTCAAATCAATGTATCAATTCAAAATATATACACTTGAAGATATTCACTTATGTAGGTTAACCTAATAAAATCTAACATTTTGTTGAATTAATTTTTGATATTTGCCACAACATATAAATCTCACATCTAATTTGAATCAAATATAATTTTTAATTTATATTAATTCCTACAATTAAATTGAATACATTGAATCATATGTGTTTATTATTAATTTTTTAAATTATCTTATATTAATTTTAAAAAATATATTTTATTTTACATTATATTATTATTATTTTTAAAATTTTAAAATTACAAATTTCAAAAAATTGAGATATGTTACCTTCCTAAGAAAAAACTACTATCCCAACAACCACTCCTTTCCAATTAAAAAATATTAAATAATTATCCTCAATATAAAACAAGCTATATAATAAAAAAACAATTTTTTTTATAAAAAAATGTATATTACACCATATCTTTGCTCAAGAGTGACTTAGAAGTAAAATTACCTACCTAAACCAACATGATCGTTAAATGTATATGGTATTCCTTACCCATTTTGCTTTATATTGAAACAAATCTCTTTCTATAAAGATGTCTTGTTCTCCACCACAGTATAGAAGATGACATTACTGCCAACAAACACACAGTAGCCAGAATGATGAAGGTGAGCTTAAAACATTTGCTTCCTCTGCACTGTCCTTGTATATCTGACTCTGAGTCATATAAATACCCTGCAACCCACACAGAAAGCACATAAGATACCATAGGAATTCCCACCTGCATAACATTGTACAGTGTCCCAAAATGGGTCAGCCCAAAGAGCTCAGATACAGTTGCAGGATTTAAACACCAGTTTGCTCCAAAACAGAGTCCTATAACAATGGAGCCCAAGTACATAGTCCAGTGAAAAGTGCCTGCCATTACTATAAGCAAATACCCACAACTCAAAACTAAGCCAGCCATTGCAGTTAACAATGGCCTGGCTACTCCAAAGTTTGAGAGCAAATAATCAGAGAAAATCCCCAATCCAAAGCGCCCTAAAAACTGACATACTGATATGAGAGTGACAAATATGGTGATGTGGTGTTGTGTAAATCCCAGTGCTCTTGCAACCTGACCCATGTTGTTCAGTGCCACATAGCCTGAACCTAGAGCTATGGCTGAAGTGAAGAAGACTAGAAAGAAATTGAAGCTGCAAAGTTCTCCACACAGAGAGATATTTGTATACTCTCTAATGACAGACTGATCAGATTCCTTATTTGTGATCAAGGGCTCAGAAAGTGTGGGAATTGAAGTTGAGCTTCTTTCATGGCGGTTTGCTTTCCATGCCACCCACAGTGGAACTGCCAGTATAACAAGTGCAACTGCAAATTCAACTCTTTCTGCCTGCAATGTACAAGTAATTTAGTAAACCATGTTGAAAAATCTATGTGATTATATTTAAATTTATTCATTTACAAAGATTTAAAATCTTTTATAAACAGAAATATATGCAGTCCATAATATTTTTAGCTTATTGTACTTGTGGTTGGCACTTGTTTTTCTAATTTTGATTTTAGATTCAAATTCTATGATTTATCAAACACTTATGTCTTTTCATGCTTTCTTTTTTTAATGATAATGATAAAGTTTGATCTCAAATATTAAGCATTAAAAAATCTTTTATATGAGGGTTTTATATCAAATTTATATTGTTTTTTTCAATTTGATATAAGAATACAAATCTAAGTTTATATCTCTTTAGCCAGAGATATCTAATCTTAATTCTTATTTATTGCACTTATAGAAGATTTGAATCATGACAGATAACATAAATAGAAAACATACCATCACCCTCTCTAATTATATTCAATTATAGACAAATGATTTTCACAGTCCATAGTATTGTTGTGTATAGTTTCAGTTTAGACTAAGTTTTTTACTTTAGGTTTTGAATTGAATTTTTTTATATACTGCTTCTGGATTATAGGCGTCTCAGTTTTTTGATAATATTCAGGATCTGTCTTAGCTCTCTATCATCCTAATTGATAAAAAAAATGAAACACAGTCAAATCCAAAAACAACATCATTTTTTCTTTTTGTAACCAATGCTATATACTTTAATTAAAAGAAAGATTTACACGTATTTTTATTATAATTATATAAAATTCATAATTGTCTATTAAAATATCCACTTAAAATAATACAGTCTTCTTTAATACAGTGATAAGTAGAAATATTTTCCACAGCAAGTCAATTTGTAAACTCATTTTCTTGATTAGTTAACAGATTATCTCAACTTTTAAGATATTAAATTGTTTATTTATATTTTTTAGATCAGCATTTCTAATCAACAGTTAATTCTCATTAATAAAAATCTATTTCCTACTTTTTGATAAAGATGAGCTGTAAAACAACTGTTAAATTTGACTATTGAAAGAAAGATAGTATTTAAATAAAAAGATTTCAAATACAAAAATCAGTAATAACAACGTCAACTATCAAACATCATGATTCATAACCCATCAAATCCACAACCTAAAATTTTCAACACAAAGTAAATTACTCAAATACTTTTCCGGAAAAAACTATGAAGTTAAAAACATATTCACAAATCTTCACACTAAAGAAAATTCAAACAACCAAACGTAATCTGTTTCTGTAATCTTTATACACAACCATTTCACTGTTAAACACTAGGTATACCGACTTTCCCAATAACCATTACTGTAAAAACTACTTTTTGCTAAGAACTCAAAAAGCCATAAACAATAGAATGACCTACTCACCTGAAAAGAATGCCCATCCCAGAAGCTAAAACCCATCAAAAACATAGCCAAAACCACCACTGGAGCAGACACCATATCCAATCTCACCATAGTTGTAGAAGACCCACATATAAAATCAAGTGGTTCACATTTCCTGACAATTGGCATGAGCACAAGAGCAACTACAGAAGGAACAATGGCAGCCACTAACAAGAAAGAANACCCATCTGACTCTGGAAAAGCAACACGCCAAGCAGTAGACAGAATGGCACTGCTAAGACCAAGGCATCCCTTCATCAAACCCACCACAATTCCTCTGTTTCCAGGAAAATTATTCACACAGGTCACAATGGAAGCTGTGTTATAGTAAGTCTGGCCATTGATGGCCAAACAGATGAACACACACATCTCCCACACAGCAGGAGTCGCCAGGCGGCCGGTCACATAGAGCCATATGACCACATAGCCTAACGAATTCTGTGCTGCTCCAACGAACAGGACAAGCCATGGGGGAAATCTGTCATAAAGCAGGCCTGAAATGATGCCTATGCATTCCCCTGTGTCTTTTAAGACAGAAATTATGTCTAATTGCTGTTGGGTGTAGCCAAATCGGGTCTTAATGGTCTGGGAATAAAGGCTAAAACTGTATGAAGCCCCTGCACAACATTCTATCCATATGCAGGCTACCAAAACTGTCCATCTGTTACTTAAAAAATCGCTCCACATTGAGGCAAAAAGTTACTCCAATCCCAATAATGGTGTTAACCAAAGATTACTCAAATCCCAAGAAGATTTGAATGCTGTTAAGCAAACATCAGAAAGAAATAAATCTTGTGAGTGCCGTATCAGGGAGGGAGTTTTTCCCCTGTTCTTGGTCTAGATTCCAAGAGTAAAGCGGTTTCTAAACAAAATCTTCCGTGGAGCATATTTCCCCAAATCTGATTGTGGGTTTTCCCTTTTCTTTTTCTTTCTGTTTTGATTTGCCATTTAAAGTAGAGAAAAACAGCAAAATAATAGTTGTAATTGAATTGATTGAATATAATTAATGAGAAGAAGATGATATCTGATATAAAAGTTATTCTAATTAGGTTCAGATTGTTCTAATTCCTTATAATAAGGATATAGATCCTCACATCTATATTTCCGACTTATTTCATTCAAATCGACAGAAATTTGATGGGAATTTTTGGTATTCGTGGCTGCTTTTTGTCTATTGAAACTAGAAAAATATCTCTGTTTTCAGCTCTGAGTCAGGGCTTTAAATCGCCGGATTATGCTTAAAAAGTATTTGAAAGGTGACTTGTCCGTGAAGTTTTAAACGGGCATTACTAAACACCGTTGTTTTTAATTTTGAAATCAAACGTTCTGGCTACTCACTTAAGACTTTAAGTTGATTGAAAATTAGAAGTACATTTTGTTGTATGTACACCACATATTATTTTAAAGTTGTTCTAAAAATTGTGAAGTCCGTTTTGTTGTATGCTTTGGATTCTTTGTTTTAGCTTTCGTGCATGTGTTCACATCACACAATTTAGTACATGAGGCGATGCTTACATGAAATATCTTGTATGTAGATCTTGGGATAGTATAAACCCATAATAATAATAATTTAATTGTTCATGATGACACATTCTTACGTTTTTGAAGGGATGATAAATTCCTTTTTAAAGTAATATTTTTTGTTTTTTTTTAAAACTTCTTTAAAAATAAGGACGCAAAACGTCAAAGTCTCTGTCTAACTTAAATGTGCTAAATGTTATTTTTTGAAAGTTAATCAATAAGAAACCGTAGTAATTGAAGTGTTTCTTTTTGACTTGAAATGTATATTAGAGTAGTAAATGTGACAACATGCCATTAATTAACTATAGTATTTTAATAAGATTAGATGTCAATGAAACATATATAAAAATATGTAACATGCACAATCTTAATATTCACTTGATGGTAAACTATAACAGAAGCAAATAAATATATAGTAGCATGCAATATAGTATTATTGACAAAGTGACTCTAATAGTAGGAGATATAACTCATAACTCCCAAATGACCTTCAAATTATTCAAGCCATGACATTCTCATAAAAAAACACAAAAGTAAAACACTATCATAACTCTATGATGTTACAATGTCAATTAAAATACAAAATATATTAAGATTCCAATTAAGATCCCAAATAATCATATTAAATTAACAAGATAGCATATGGAAACTCCTTCTAATAATAGTCTCATATAACATGACTAATTGACAATTTTACCTATATAACATGACACTAAATTAACTGTAATAACACATAGCATGATTTATCTAAAAACTTACTTTTTTTTTTAAACATTATAAACAAGCTTAAATTTAGTTCACTAGAAATTCTATTTCTAATTATATCTATAAACATACATAGGCCACTATTAAATCCTATTTATAATTTACTCACATTCAATTTAATTGTTATATCAAAATAACCTAAAAACAATTCCATTAATATCTATATCTAAACAAATGATAAATCACTCACTCCTAAATATGGTCCATCATCCTTAAATAAAACAACATAAAACAATCAATTATACTCTACTTTCAATATTTGCTTAACTTTAATTCACATACATCATTACAAAAGAAATAACATTAAATTAAATCTAATTATCATTTGTGATCAATTATATTGTATTTTCTTTAACTAATACTAGATCCCATTTAATTTAATGTCTACTTAATATACACAACAATACCTATTCACTTCCCAAGAAGGAGACTTTAATCTACTTTATTCAAAATTTAATTTACAATAAAGTACATGTTCTATTCAATTCCTAAGAAGTGGCTTATTTCTAACCAAAGGAACACACAAGAAAAAAAAATTATCCTTTATTTTTTCTTTTATATTCTAAGGAAAAGGTACTAAGAGAAGATGAATTAAAGGTCAGGTTTCATTTCATACTCTTCTTAAAGGCTTAAAACAATACCAGGAAATTATAAACCAATCGAATGTTTGGGAATAGAAGTAACATAACCGCTGCAAAGTTTAAAAGAACAAAGACATACGTAGGGAAATGAAGAATATGGAGCATTTTAATCGCTTGTCATGATGGAATGTGCCTAGCAAAAATAAAAATCAATTTGCTAACTATTCCAACGTTGTACATTAATAGACTTGGCTTTATTAACCATCTTAATAGGCCACCAAGTAGAATAAAAAAACTCACTGAGTGACAACAGATATGAGGAAGAATTGCTATAGAATCTTTTCTCCATCCAACAGGTATAAAGATATGGAACTAATGTGCTTAAAACATTACCAAAATCTACTATGGCATCAAACTCAGCGTCTAGAAACAGGGTGGAAGCATTATAAGAAATCAAAACAGTGAGATTGAGAATTCCAGTATCATTTTGTGCATTACGATACTATCCCAACCACCAATCCCAATGCTAGCACACACATAACCAGCTTGCGATAAATCTAACAAGGAAGGGATGCTAAATATATCACAAAATCCGCTTACATGTAGCAAGAGGGTCATAAAACATGAAGCACAGGAAGAATATGGTGTACACGAGAAATAACCAAATTAAACAAAATGAGCACCAGGCCAAATTCAAGGAAAAATGATGATATTATTGTGTCCACATCATCCGAAGAGTAGGGGTAAGTTTGAAGCTCAAGGACGATCCCAAGAGGATTAAGACGTAGACAAGACAAAAGATGACGATGTTAATAATAACTGAGAGGGGGAGGGGAGGCGAGGGGGGGGGGTGAATCAGTGGCCTCAAAATTTATCCTTCAACTATTTTCCACCAATCAAATAAACCTTAGATTATTATGTCACTACAAGATGCATGCCATGAAATACTTATAATGATTAATTGTCTGTCGATTTTCCTTGTCTGTCCTTATTCTCCTTGATTACCGATAAGCAGTAAAACTATCTACCAAAACTCAGTAAATAAGCAGAGTATACCAATCCATCCAGACATACATATGTGAAATGTAAAACAGTAAAGTAATGAACTATACACACATAACACAAATTTTAACGTGGAAACCTTGTTAAGGGAAAAAACCACTGGGACTAGTACCCCAAATTTTCACTCTTCTGAAGTGAGTCCTGATAGGAGCCAACCCTGTTAAAGGTTACAAACACACTGTTAGGTGTGACCTTGTTAGAGGATTTTATACATAGAGGTTGTCACTTAGTATCGGGCATCTATTGCTACCATCCTTGAATCAACCTCCTTC
>MU227494.1:539775-549994 GCA_018584345.1 Thuja plicata | reverse complement strand
GTTTCTAATGCAACTTTGAATTGCAGATTTTTAGATCTATTTAAGTACATTACCTCTCTGATCAATGTATCAATTCAATTCTTTGTGCTCCACACTTTCTGCTCTGTGATGTTGTGCTTCACTGTTCGTTGGTGTCTACAGAATTCTTTAGCTCTCCTTTAGCTTGATTGATCAGGACTGTATGAAGTTCTTCTTCATCAGTTTCTCTTTAGCATCCTCTTTCTATTCACTCCCCTTCCCCATGCATACAAAAATGAATTAAGCTTGTCTCTTATATAGACATGATATTCACCATTTCTTGATTCTTGATTCTTGGCGTGAAAAACAATCCAGCCAATTTGATTTAAAGCATAACTCCTGATTTGTCTCGTAGTTATCTTCATGTCAGCTGTATAAATCATCTTTAAATCAACTACTTAACTCTAGTCGAATAAAACAAAGAAAACAACCAGCTAGATATTTTGTCATTTTATGAACTCTCTGTTCCATCGGTCAACTCTATAGTTAGTCGTCGGTGACAATTGCCAGTTCCATCGGTGTGACTCCAGTTAGCTTCGGGATCTCCGTCCATCGGGCATCATTGGATTTTATTAGTCGGGCAACTCTGTTTTTAGCTCGTTGGACATCCTGTGGTTTTGCTTCGTCGAGAAACACTGTCTTCTGCTCGTTGGGTATCACTGTGAATTTTCTTCTTTGCCTTTACCGATGGTGTGCACTCCGTCGGTGTTGTCTATCACATGGTGAATACTTGACATTTATGTGTTGCTAAAAGCATAACCTTTGTTCCATTGATTCTCTGAAGTCTTTGGCATTATGTACATGACCGTACATATGATATCAAGTTGAAATCAATGACAATACAAACCATTAACTGATTTAATGTCTTGCATTATCTTCAACTTAACATTATCAAACGTTCAATCAGTTATATGTCATCAATCTCTCCCTCTGGCATTGATGGCAACATAATATATTATCACACTATACTATTTCTAATGCAATATGAAATACAATAGTTGAGATTCAGCAAACTACCAATCATTTTGTTTTGTCAACCGATAAATGTCTGATCACCGGTAAGCTCTTTTTTAGCTTATATTTGATTCTTGCAACTTTTTTCTTTTAGATGTGTTGAGTCTTCTTCTTGTGTCAATTTCTCTCCTTTGCCTGTTCTCTCTTTTATGATGTCTTTTTCTCTTTTCAGCAACTCTCCCTTTGTATAAACTTTCATACAATTTTCTCTCCCCAAGGATATAATCTCTCCCTATTGGAGTAATCTGATGATGGATAATCTCTCTCTTTTTCAGAAGAATGTGATAATATGGATAATTTATCTCCCTTTGACAAAAATGCCAAACAAATATCTCACAGATATCTGACATTCATGTCAAACAATCTTTTCTCTCCATCCAAAATATATTCCTTGAATTTCCCTTATCCATCAGTAATACATTAATATGCTCTGGTGCTCCGTTAATCAATAAGAAACCGTAGTAATTGAAGTGTTTCTTTTTGACATGAAATATATATTAGAGTAGCAAATGTGACAACATGCCATTAATTAACTATAGTATTTTAATAAAAGATTAGATGTCAATGAAGCATATATAAAAATATGTAACATGCACAATCTTAATATTCACTTGATGGTAAACTTATAAGCAGAATCAAATAAATATAGAGTAGCATGCAATATAGTATTATTGACAAAGTGACTCTAACAGTATGAATCAATCAGATCAAAAGCTTATTGTTACAAGCGATATCTTGTATTCATCTTTAGGAGATATAACTCATAACTCCCAAATGACCTTCAAATTATTGAAGCCATGACATTCTCATAAAAAAACACGAAAGTAAAACACTATCATAACTCTATGATGTTACAATGTCAATTAAAATACAAAATATATTAAGATTTCAATTAAGATCCCAAATAATCATATTAAATTAACAAGATAGCATATGGTAACTCCTTCTAATAATAGTCTCATATAACATGACTAATTGACAACTTTACCTATATAACATGACACTAAATTAACTGTAATAACACATAGCATGATTTATCTAAAAACTTATTTTTTTTTTTAAAACATTATAAACAAGCTTAAATTTAGTTCACTAGAAAATCTATTCCTAACTATATCTATAAACATACATAGGCCACTATTAAATCCTATTTATAATTTACTCACATTCAATTTAATTGTTATATCAAAATAACCTAAAAACAATTCCATTAATATCTATATCTAAACAAATGATAAATCACTCACTCCTAAATATGATCCATCAAACAACATAAAAAAATCAATTATACTCTACTTTCAATATTTACTTAACTTTAATTCACATACATCATTACAAAAGAAATTACATTAAATTAAATCTAATTATCATTTCTAATCAATTAAATTGTATTGTCTTTAACTAATACTAGATCCTATCTAATTTAATGTCTACTTAATATACACAACACTACCTATTCACTTCCCAAGAAGGAGACTTTAATCTACTTTATTCAAAATTCAATTTACAATAAAGTACCTATTCTATTCAATTCTTTAGAAGTGGATTATTTCTAACCAAAAGAACACACAAGAAAAAAAACAAAAAACTTATCTTTTATTTTTTGTTTTATATTCTAAGGAAAAGGTACTTTTCCTCTAAACTAAGAGAAAACATGAATTAAAGGTCAGGTTTCGTTTCATACTCTTCTTAAAGGCTTAAAACAATACTAGTAAATTATAAACCAATCGAATGTTTGGGAATAGAAGTAACATAACCGTTGCAAAGTTTAAAAGAACAAAGACATATGTAGGGAAAGGAAGAATATGGGGCATTTTAATCGCCTCTCTTGATGGAATGTGCCCAGCAAAAACAAAAAAGCAATTTGCTAACTATTCCAACGTTGTACATTAATCGACTTGGGTTTATTAATCATCTTAATAGGACACCAAGAAGAATAAAAGAAATCACTGAGTGACAACATATATGAGGAAGAATTGCTATAGAATTTCTTCTCCATCCAACAGGTATAAAGACATGGAACTAATGTGCTTAGAACATTAGCGAAATCTACTATGGCATCAAACTCCGCGTCTAGAAATAGGGTGGAAGCGTTATAAGAAATCAAAACAGTGAGATTGAGAATTCCAATATCATTTTGTGCATTACGATACTATCCCAGCCACCAATCCCAATGCTAGCACATGCATAACCAGCTTGCGATAAATCTAACAAGGAAGGGATGCTAAATATATTGCAAAATCCACTTACATGTAGCAAGAGGGTCAGAAAACATGAAGCACGGGAAGAATATGGGGTACGCGAGAAACAACGAAATTAAACAAAATGAGAACCAAGCCGAATTCAAGGAAAAATGATGATATTATTGTGTCCACATCATCTCAAGAGTAGGGGTCAGTTTTAGGCTAAAGGATGATCCCAAGAGGATTAAGACGTAGACAAGACAAAAGATGATGAGAGGCATATTACCATGGTTAACTCAGAGTACATGCCATTAATGAGAGAAAAATTCCATAAAGGCAAGCTCATATCATCACATATGCGCCGTGGTCAATGGTTCAACGTCAAGAAAATAGGAACTTGCGTCTACCATTCGACTATATAGTAGAAAGAGTTACTACTCAATTTAATAAAAAATAAAATCATGCCTCCAATGGAAAAATCCATCCGCTAAAAGTAGATGCAGCCCCAAAACAATTAATAATGAAACCAAAGAGAGGAAGGAGACGTGCAGTCAATGAAGCTTAAGAAACACTCCCACACATAGATCCAATTTAGTGCAACCAGAGCATAAAAAAAATGCCAAAAAGGGAACAAACCCCAATCGCAAATGCAGCCCCAAAGTATCACAAAGTATGAGATTTATTTTCAGAATATTAATACAGATAATTAATGCAGAAGACGCTATTAACAAAGGAATAGAGGCCAAAACCTTGGAGGTTTAATGACTCAAAGCTCAAAGACAGAATATCAACAACAATCTATATAAGGGAGGAAGAATGGTTGAAATAATTAGTACTGGGAGAGGTGACCCATGCAATCGCACCAGCACAAAATGGAAGAGTCATGGAATTTCAGATCAAGGAGCTCCAATCCAAGCAAACATTGGACAAACTAATTTTTGAAAATTCGAAGGTAACTCAAGGAATCCAGGCCGACATAAGAGAAACAATCACCAAAGCTTATCAAAAGTAGCACAATGAAGCAACAAACTATAAATCAACATCTTATGACATGTCCTCTTAGCCTCCATAATCTAACATACCATCATAAAGTACATTGCAACAGAAAGCATCTCCAAAAACTTGGCATACGTGCCAAACAACTGAAAAACTGTCTATAAGCAAACCAAACATTGACAAGCGCCACACACCTTTACAATACTGAACAATAGCCCCAAAACCTTCATCCAAGAGCTGCCCTGTTTCAAAATATGGTTGTGTGGGGTCAATTAAAACCAAACAGAAATGAATAAGAGAAGGGAAATTATTTGCAAAAAAAATAAAAGTTGCATTTGATATTTGATGACAGAAATATAGTAAACCAGTCGACCTCCCAAATCTGCAAGAACACCAGTCGGCAAGCCAAACTGTCGAGTGTGAGAAAGACTGCCGAGCACCAGAATCAAAACTTCCAAGCACCAGAAGAAAAACTGTTGAGCACCAGATGTTCTCAATCCCCTTAGCTAACACATGTCGAACAACACCGTAAGTCAAGCACCAATATGTGTCGAGCCCTTCAGCGACCGAGCATCTCCAACGACCGAGCCCCTCAATGACCGAGTCCCTTTAGCAACCGAGCCCCTCGGTCCACACAGCAATCGAGAAACACTCCAAGTACTCTCCAAAGAAGCTACCGAGAAAATACAAGATGCTCCTGCATCAGACTCCCCAAGTAAATAGAAAAGTGTGTCCCACACTTTGATGCCAAAAGAAAGCTCTACAACTAGCTTCATCTTCACCAAAGGCTTCCACTCCATCAAGGAAAAGAGAGCCAATTTACAAATCATCCACATCTACTTCAGCCATCCAAACACAACAAGCATTTGTATCACTAGTAACCAATCAACATGCAACTTTTCACCACAACCCATCTCAACAATAAGAGTAGCCAACTCAGATCCATCCACAGTAACAACATGCATATCCAAAGCCAAATCCACATCAACAACAAGATGAAACCCCTCATCAACCAAATGCAATTTCCATGTTAGACACAACCAACTGATCATGAAAAAAAGTCTCCATCCCAATATAAACAAGGTTTGGAATCTCCTCAGCAATGACCACAAGTTGCTCTGCAGGTTTCACATCAGACTCCACAGGATGATCAACAAAACCAACCCCCACTCAACATGATCAACCTTCCATCTTCGCAACCATCGATCCATATCAAGATTTATCTGCAAGTCCTCTGTAATTGTAATTCAAAAACCACGATTTGCCACCTTACAACAAAGATATATAGGACTTGAGAAAGAACAATCCACCACAAGATCAAACTCTACTCTAATAGACTTCACCCAACCCAAGGTCATGGTGCAAACTGCCTCACCTTCAATGATCTATCCACACACTTAGGAAATTCTATCTCTGATACCACCTAACACAGGGAAAGACGGGGAATCCCCAAAGGAGATGTCCAAGCCCATAGCTAAACAACTACCCAATGAAATCACAATAGGAAACCAAGATCTGATAATAATTTGAAATCTTATTCATAAACAACTGATTACATGCAATGTGTCAGGCCGTAAGGCCTTCCCAGTTACGATCAATTACAAAGATATAAATCTAAGATCTATCACAGATCTTCTGCAAGTTTCAGATTACCTCCTTAACTATTCCAGATCTATGACCCATTACACAACAACCTGGTAGGAAACCTCTAGCAAGATCTAAACTTGTGCACACATGCCCCCAAGCAATCTCCTTGTTCCTAAGCCAACATGCTACTAGCCCACCAAGGTATCTTCCATCAAATTGAGATTCAATACTTTGATCCTCAGATCTGATCTCATTCGATCTCCCTTTGATCTGATGCCCCACTCTCTATCTAACACTCTTAATGTTAGAAACACTGAGGGGGGGGGGGGGGGGGTGAATCAGTGTTTGTCTATTAATTACTTTTCAGCTATTTAAACATAAATAAAAAATACATTGAATGAAGCTTGACATAAGAACTCATAACACAAGATATGTTTACGGGGAAACCTTGATCAGAGGAAAACCCCGGTGGGAATTAGTACCCACAAATATTGTACTAGGTATAATGAACNTGTTAAAGTTCCTTTGCCCTGTTAGAAGCAGTCTTTACAATATGAGTACAATGACCTGGTTAAAGGTCTGACCCTATTAGGAGTCTTTTACAAAACCCTGTTAAAGGTATATGGCTCATTGCCCAATAGGATGAAGGCTACAACCTTCTGAAAGATGATATACACTATATCAAAATGAACTGCTATGATGACACTACTATCTGATCAGTTCCGTGTATGTGCGAATGCTCTTACTCTCTTAAAGATCTATATCATATACTGACTTCATCTTACTACTGTTTAATATCTTCCTCTTCTATAATAATTGACGCTTGTAACATAACTTTACATTACATACTTATATGTTCATATCCGAATAGGCGCGACCCAATACAAGACACTAGTCGGCCCTAAAATAAAATATACAACGCTTCTGAACAAGTCAGCTCAAGCGTGTTTACTACAATGCTAATTACATTATTACAAACATATAACCAAAGGCGCTTAGCCATTACATTACAAAATAATTCACGCTGATGAAAACACTAGTCGGCTTCCATGCTCTGTCTTTTGGACTGCTGGTCTACTGATCTGCCTGTAACTTTTCCGTACTATTGTTCCTACTATGTGTGTTTGGATGTAGCATGTACACGTGTCATACAACATATATCAGAACGTGCATACGCTGACTCGATCTCTCGCACGTGCACTGATGTGCTGATCTCTGAGTATCTCTGTCTGCCTTGTTTTCCATACTTAGTCATTTTGTCTTTCATGACAGAAACTAAACATGACTTTTTTGCCATGATGATAACACAAAATGAGTCATGCATCCTCAGGAAGTCAACTTGCCAACAATCTCCCCCTTTGTCATTTATGGCAACAAATGAATGTGGCCAAGTTACTCAAAATGACTTAACACAAAAATGACTGTATATCATAACATCTTATTGATATATACATATACTTCTCCATATATACACATTCTATATTACTCCCCCTTTGACATTAATGACAAAGGTGTACAAAAACTTGTAAGTCTTCTGCATACTTACTCCATGTAAAATTTAGGGTACACAATTTGAAGAGATTGGATCTCTTTCTGCCAAAATACTTTCATCACATCAACAGTCTGTAGATGCGCGCATAGGGCATATGTCATTTTCTCCATTTTCATCAGATCCATGCAAGGACCTTGATCATATGTCACCATGGTGTCATCAATCTGTTTGATGTTCTCATTAAGGACTACTAGAGATGGCACAAGTGCATTTCTCAACTGGGTTTGTCTTATTCTTATCTTGCTGATTTCCAATTTTGCCTTCTCAATTTTATCCAACTATCCTTGATAGACATTATTGCAAATGTTCATTTCTTGCATGGATGTTTCAACTGATTTTCTGATGCTATCCACCATGATCTCTACCTCTTCTACCTTTTTAATGTGCTCAGAGGTGAACTTCACTCTATCCATGCAGTTCGCTATAACTTTCTTGCCTTTAGTTGCTAAATCTTTTAGTATGGATTGCCCAATCTTTAAGGATTTTAAGTCTAAGGTAAAATTCTTTACCAATTCATTCAATCTCTCCTTCTTATATTCATCTTCAACAATTCTAGTAGCAGAGTCTACTAAACTTGTAAAGTGTGATTTGAAGTTTGTCAAAATGTTGTCCACATCTTCAACTGATTGGATTTTGGCTACTTTCTGATCAGCAGGCACTAAGTCATTCAATATGTTTACTATTTACAAAAAGCGAGGGTTCCTCATCACTTGTTTCTCCTTTTCTTTTTCCATAGCAAGAATGCTGATCTTGATTAGGTCTTCTTCTTGCCATGCATCCAGACTTGCTGAATCAGGAGTTAACCTTGACAACAATGAGGTAGATGGTTGAGTGGATGGTGAGAATATAGTGTTCTGACTGGTATCCATGCTTTCAACCTTTATTGGTATCTCTTTTATTGGTGTCTTATCACCTTGAGTATCTTTTTCTTCATTTATGTCAATTGGATCATTGATGGGAACTTCATCCTATTGTGCAGATGTATCATGAGTGCACATTTCTTCAGTGCTTACAAATGCTTTATCAACTGTGTCCATGTCCTTGTCAGATGCTGTCATGGATATCTTGATGTTATCAACTACTGTAGTATCTTCTGAGTCTTTTTTTGTATCAGAAGTTATTGTCACTATGGGCGCTGAAACCTGTGGACCTGTCATAGGTGCTATTTGAATCACTGGTTCTGTAGCCTGTTTGGTAGGAGCTAGAGTAACCTTTGCTATAGGCGCCGTTGATGGATACATGTGTCTATCCGTAAGAACTTGTGAAAATGCCTTTTCAGTATCCTTACCTATCTACTCATACTCTTTGTTCATAACCTGTAGGGTCCTTGTCTTAGTTCGAAGATGAGGCTTCACCAAATCTAATAGAATAGCCTTCTCATCATGCGAGCATACATGGAGAATATTATCCAATGTATCTTCTCTTACCCTCATGTCTTCCTCAATTGCATGTCTTTTCATGATCTCCAATATGTTCCATAACTGATCCGGTATCACTGTATTGAGTTCAAGAACTAACTTCTTAAACTTGATCATATGAGATATGATCATAGAGTGTATCTCAGTCTTGTCAATTTCTTGATACTTGTCATAGACTTTAGAAAGTGTATCTAATCTCCCTTCATTCAAAATCCTATTCTTCAAAACATTTAGACTAGGTCTAAATCCTACCTCAGGAGGAGCTTGAGTATTCTTTGCTTTGCTCTGTGTGTTCCTTGATGATGGATGATTTGTGGGCGCCTGTTTTCTTCCTCTAGACTTCTTTCTAGGTATTGAAGGTGGAGATGAGTCTAGGTCAATAGTGGTAGAGGGTGCAGAGGTGCTCTCTACTTTATTCTTCTTCTGGATCTCTTCAGTCTTCTCAAGTTCTTTAGCTATTTTGGCTTCTCTAGCTTTGTCAAGATCTTCTTGAGTGACTCCATGAACTTTTAGAATGTTAGATGTAATTCTAGATGCCTTCCTTTTGTTATCAGCACTGTGTAAGATAGTCTCAACTTCATTGGTCTTCTCTCTGTAAGTGCCCCACCTAGGCTCATTAGGATCTTTGGGCGCATATAATAGAACTTGCGCATATCCTTCTAACAGATGTTCTTCCACTTCATAACCAAGAGGATGAATCCATTTGGTTCTAGGTTCAACTGCCTCCATGCAAGTGCAATATGTTTCCACCATGAAACATATGGTATCCTTATATTTGTCAACTATCTTCTCAGATAATCTGAACCTTTTCTGCATCTTGATCCTAAATGTCTTTATATCCACATCCATGGCATCCCTTGCACTGCTCTCTAAAGTGGCCTTAAGTGTAATCTGAGACATTGTGGGTGGTGGTACCCTAAATTTTGATAATTTAGAAGTCCCAATCCATTATCAAGAAGCATGTTTCTCCATAAAAATAAGATCAAAGGAAGGAAGCTTTATGACACAAATAAATAGAACTAACTAATCAAAGCCTTCAGAAAATGCTGGAATTTAGACCTGCTACAAAGATGATTTCGACAGAAGATAAAGATGGTCGAATTTTAAAAATCTAAAAACAACCTAGTTCGGGAAATTAAATTTCCTATCTCCAGCAGAAATATTAGCTTTTCACGAGGTGTTTTGGATTTTCGACCAAAGCCAAATCCGAAAGTTAGATAGTTATTTTTTTAGTTAGTTTATTGTTTTTTCAAAATAATTTGTAATAAGAGTTGTGTCTTTTCACCCTAAAAAGGTGTGAAATCCACTCAAACACATATATATACATAATGTAAAATTTAAAGAGAGGGGAATACAATATAATAAAATTTCACATATTTGGATAGTTTTTAATCAAAAAGTATAACATGGACTTGGATGTACTATTTTTTCAAAATCAATAAAGATAAGTC
>MU227494.1:524446-536665 GCA_018584345.1 Thuja plicata | reverse complement strand
TCAAAGTGATAGTTTGATGTGCATGCTTCCTGATTTGATTCATAGTCTATATTTTCAATTGGTTTTCTCATTTTGCATGGTTAAATTCCATTGATTGAGGCCTTAGTCAATTGGTCTGTCATCTGAGTAGTATTACCCATTTGAAATATATCTAAATTTGTTTTAGGTTGCATGTACATTCCATAACACCTTTGAAGTGATAAGTTTTCTTGTAAAACTATCTCTGAGGTTGAACATAAGATTGGAATGATCTTGACTCTATTGCCCATGGTAGAATAAGGCACTAGTCTAATCATTATTTGGATTATAGTTATTCAGTTCATTGTTTATAGTTTTTTGCTATCTTATCTATCTATTCATTTCAAATTACATACACATTTACTTAACATTCTTTCAATTACTTAAAGTATTTCAGTTTATAAATGATGATATATTGCTTTCTGTTAGATTTCTTTCAAGTTCCTTTCCATACTTGAGAGAGAAGGTTGAAGTGTTTCTTATCTGCTATAAAAATCCTTGTAACTTGAAGGATAAGTCAAGGTATATGCCTACTAGCCTCGGTTTTGCAGAGCCAGAATTGCAAAAGTTCCAACCTTGCCTTGGTTGTGACTTGTTAGTTGGCCAAATCACCCACGTTTCCCAATATTGGATTGGCAAGTCCATAGGAAATCCAATCTGTCGATTTGAGCACCAACAGTGGGTTTGCTCCTGTCTAGATAAAGGTTTGCAACCTTTCCAACTATATGGAAATACAAGTAGATGATCAAAGATCCAAACCTGAATGTCTTTCTCTTGTCATGCTTGATGATTTGAATGTTGTCAATTAGTTGAGCGCGCAAGATCTCACATAGGTTGTATTGAGTCTTATCCTTCACCATTCTGATAGCTGCTAGGACTGTTGCTGCAGAGACACTGTTCAACCTACTTGCTTGCTGAAACTTATACCCAAGTATCATTGTTAAAAGTTTTATGTCATCTTCTTTGATAGGGTCAACTGTCATTCCACGCTTGTCACTTCTAGATAGACAAACTTGTCAATTTGCTTCTTGACATCCTTGCTAGTGGGAAAAACTGGTCCAGTCTTGGGAAGTCTGGTTAATTCATGGATTAGGTCTGTAGTGATGCACACAAGAACCTCACCAATCCAGTAAAGATCATCATGTATTCTGCTTAGCAAAATCTTCACCCATTCTGGTTCATCAAACTCATGCGCATTAGAGTATTAAAAAATAGGGTTATCTATCAAGTGCGCGAACTCATCCTTGAATGTGTAGTCAGGTTTCATCATAGATCCCATATGAGTGGCTATGCTGACATCTCCTACTGTTTCCTTCTTACAGTAAATGTATGCACAGATATCTTCCACGTGAACAACACCTAGCAGGGTTTTGGAGAAAGCCCCTTCCATATCATCCAGTATGGATTTGAATGGACTTCTTGAATACAAATCTCTTCCTCTCTGCAATATCAAATACAACTGGAGTCGCCATACTTACTTAGAACTTGATTAAGTAGGGTTTCACGAAATTCCAAAACGGCGTGACTGCTAGGGTTCCGTTTCAACTTCTTATCCATTTGCTTAACTGCCAAATCTGTTATGCTTCCGTGCTTGCTTCTTAGTGCTCTAGTGCTCTCCAAATTCTGTGATCTCGAATGCAAGTGTGAAGAAGATCGAACACTTACTTTCTTTTATAAAATCTACCGTATTTAATGTTTGCAACCATACGCAAATTACTCAGAGATTTTGAAACTTTGATCCCGATGCATTTTAGAAAATGCGTGAATGCATATAGCAATATTATGTGCTTATAACCATGAATTCATAGGCGCATACTTAGAGGTGAGTATACCAACTGCGTAGGGGTCCTGAGCTAGAATAGCTCCCCCTAAGACCAAGAAGGTCTATTCAAGCAGAAGTAGAGGGTGCGTCCACTTTGGATGCATCAACTACTTTGTCAGCATCATTGTCCTTCTTTACTTCAACCCAAATTTTTCTTGAATCTTCATTTGTTTGAACAAACTTGACTTCTCCTTTTTCTTCAAATAGTGATTTCTTAGGATCATCTTGCTTTTGAGTTCTGGATCTGCAAAACCTTGAGATGTGTCCAACCTTTCCACATGTGTGACAAATGATAGGAGGTTTGATGCTCTTGTTCATCATGCTACATTGCTTTGCTGTGTGACCATTGTAGTTACATATCTGACATGTAGTGTTCTGCAAATTTCTTTGAGGTTGATTTCTCTGATTGTTTTGATTCATTCTTCTTTGATTTTGCTGTGGATGATTTCTTTGATTTGTTCTGCAATGTATAGCCCTGTGACCAAAATTATTACAGGAGAAACAATAACCATTGAACGGGCTTACTTCTTTGCAATCTCTTTCCAAATGACCATGTTTGTTACATGCATAACAATTTCTGTTAACTTGCTTGATTTCCCCTTTAGGTGGATCTTTTTTAATCTCTTCAACATTTTCAACTTTCTTTGCTTCTAAAGATGCTTCATGAGGTTTCTTTCTTTCTTGCAATGAATTGACTTCAATTTGTGCTACACTGAATCCAAGACCAGTAGTGTCGCCTTTTTGCTTTTGTGCATTGAGCTGAGATTGAAGTGAATCAGAACTTGTGTGGAGTTTATCAATCTTATCCTTTGCTTCTGTTAATTCAGATTCCAACTTCTTATTTATTTTTTCCAATTCCAGGACTTTCATGTTTGCTTTCAAGAGTTCAATATCTAATTGTTTGCTTTCTTTGATCTTTTCTTCAATAGCAATTTGACTGTCTGTGAGCTGTTCATCCAGATTTTCAATTTTATCTTTTAGAGACATATTCTCTTCATTGAGATTTTTGATCATTTTCCCTAAATCACTTGTAGAACAATACTTCAAATCTTTTCTTAATTTCTTGATAAGCATTTGTGAGCCATCAACTTTCAGTCTAAATTCTTCATTTTCTTTTTCGAATCTATCAAGATCTTCAAGAGCTGCTTCAAGATTATTTTTCAAATGTTTTGCTTCTACTGAGTCCATGATCTCCTGAAGTGGTTAAACTTATTTGCTGAAGACCAGAGCTCTGATACCAATTGTTAGAAACACTTAGAGGGGGAGGGGTGAATCAGTATTTTTCTATTAATTACTTTTTAGCTATTTAAACATAAATCAAACATAGATTCAATGAAGCTTGACATAAGAACTCATAACACAAGATATGATTACGGGGAAACCTTGATCAGAGGAAAATGCCGGTGGGAATTAGTACCCACAAATATTGTACTAGGTATAATGAACCTGTTAAAGTTCCTTTGCCGTGTTAGAACCAGTCTTTACAATATGAGTACAATGACCTGGTTAAAGGTCTGACCCTATTAGGAGTCTTTTACAAAACCCTGTTAAAGGTATATGGATCACTGCCCAATAGGATGAAGGCTACAACCTTCTGAAAGATGATATACACTATATCAAAATGAACTACTGTGATGACACTACTGTCTGATTAGTTCCGTGTATGTGTGAAAGATCTTACTCTCTTAAAGAGCTATATCATATACTGACTTCATCTTACTGCTCTTCAATATCTTTCTCTTCCATAATAATTGATTCTTGTAACATAACTTTACATTACATACTTATATGTTCATATCCGAATAGGCGCGACCCAATACCAGACACTAGTCGGCCCTAAAACAAAATATACAACGCTTCCAAACAAGTCGGCTCAAGCGTGCTTACTACAATGTTAATTACATTATTACAAACATATAACCAAAGGCACTTAGCCATTAAATTACAAAATAATTCACGCTGATCAAAACACTAGTCGGCTTCCATGCTCTGTCTTATGGACTGCTGGTCTATTGATCTGCCTGTAACTTTGCCGTACTGTTGTTCCATACTATGTATGTCTAGATGTAGCATGTACATGTGTCATACACCATATATCTGAATGCACATACGCTGACTCAATCTCTCGCATGTGCGCTGATGTGTTGATCACTGAGTATCTCTGTCTGCTTTATTTTCCATACTTAGTCATTTTGTCTTTCATGACAGAAACTAAACATGAATTTGTTGCCATGATGACAACACAAAATGAGTCATGCATCCTCAGGAAGTCAACTTGCCAACACTTAATTTATACCCAACTAAGCCACAAGTCAGCCTAGTATATTACAAATTAAATAAACCCTTACATTAAATACATATTCAAGCCACAAGTCAGCCTATAAACAAACATTTAATGACCCAATCGACCATTACAATTCATTAATGCACATAGGATAAAGATCCAAGACCCAAATAGGTCCACACACATACCCATAATTGATCCATATCACGATCACATGCTATCCAAATTAAATGCACCAAGTTGGCATACCAAATCCACGAGAACATCATTCGACAAGCCAAACTGTCGAGTGTCAGCACGACTGCCGAGCACCAGAAGAAAAACTGTCAAGCACCTGAAGTTGTTGAGCCCCTCAGACAAAATTTTTTGAGCAACACCGTAAGTTGAGCACTAGTATGTGTCGAGCCCTTCAGTGAACGAGCATCTCTTGTTAAAATAACTGAGAGGGGGGGTGAATCTACTTATCTTTAGACCTACAAGATGAATGCCTCCAAATAATCTCAACAAATAACTACTGCTCGGAGTTCACTGTTAAACCTTATTCTTACTGTTTATCGATTAGTAGTCTTTTATTTACCGAAATGCAGTAAATAACTTAGTGTATACCAATCAATCCAAATTAGTTATGTGTAATGCAAAACACTAAAGTAATGACTCATAAACACATTAACACATGGATTTTTAATGTGGAAACCCTGTTAAGGGAAAAACCACTTGGGACTGGTAACCCAAAATTTTCACTCTTCTGAAGTGAGCTCGGTGAAGAGCCAGCCCTGCTAAAGGTTACAAACACACTGTTAGGTGTGACCTTGTTAGAGGATTTAAATAGAATAGTTTGTCACTTGATATCGAGCATCTATATGCTACCTTTTATGACCAAATCCAGTGTAGTTTGTCAAATGGTATCTGGCATCTATTGCTATCTTCATGACCAAACCTTTTGATACTCCTTGGGATGTATCTCAATATAGAAAGGATTGTTAAGTCCTTCTCGGTTAAGAGACTTTCTGAATCAATGGTTAAGCCGAAACAGTAAATGATCTGTTCACATATACAACTTTAATTTACAGATTTTCAGATCTATTGTAAGCTCGTAATATCTTTCTGATCAATGTATCTTTTCAATACCTTTTCTCCACTTCTTTCTGCTCGGTGATGTTGTGCTTCTCTATTTCTTGGTGTTCGCAGAATTAGCTCTGTTCCTCACTCTGATTGATCAAGTCTGATTGAAGACTTCTTTCTTCATCAGTTTCTCTTCAACATCTTCTTTTTCTATTCACCCCTAATTCATTATTAGCTTGTCTCTTTATAGACATGATATCACCGTTTCTTATTTATTGAATTTCTTATTCTTGGCGTGATCCGCAATCTTAGCCAATCTTGCTTTAAAGCTTTACTTCATTTTTATCTCGTAGATTTCTCCTTGACAACTGAATAGATTTAAATCCTTCTCTTATCTCTGGCTTTAACTTGTCGATGAAAACAATATTAACAAGTTAAATCCTTCTTTAGCTCTTTCCAGCTAAGTCTTTTTTCATTTTTGAACTTCACTTCCTTTCGGTGTTTAACTCTTTGTTGGCTTCGGTCAACACTTCAGTTCTCCTCGGGCATCTCTGTCGAGGTTGTTTGTCCGTCGGTGTTGTCTGTCCGTTGGACATCACTATGAAGTTCTTCTCATTGATAATGGTTGTGATTCTGCTAGTCAATAATGCTTGTTGGGTTTCTTACTCGGGAAACACTGTGACTTTCCTCTCGGTATTCTCTATTCATTAGGGTACATTGCCCGTCGGTGTTTGTAGTCACTTAGTGAATGCTGATCTAATAGCATAACCTTTATCTTTCTGATTCTTTGAAGTCTTTGGCACTTTGAATATAACCAATTAGATTATATCAAGTTGACATTAATGAAAATATAATACATTAACTGATTAATGTCTTGCATTAACTTTCTGCAGCTTGGTGATCATCAACATAACATCTTCATACATTCAATCGGTTAGAGTTCATCAATATCTCCTTTTGACATTGATGGCAACACACTACATTATCACACTATATTATTACTAATACAATATGCAATATATCAGTTGTACTTCATCAATCTACCAATATTATTGTTTTATAACCAATACAAATGTCTGTCTCTTGGTAAGCTCATATAGCTTAGATTTGTTTCTTGCAGAGTGCTCTTCTTCATTCTTCAATCCCTTCACTAGAGAGATGTAGTAGCTTCTGATTCTTTCTATGATGTTGTCTCTCCCTTTGACTATTCCTCTCCTTGATAATCTCTTTTTCTTTTGACAACAATATAGTCATCTCTTCCTCATGATACTTCTCTCCCTTACAGGTTACATCTCTCCCTTAGGATATTTTCTCTCCCTTTGATGGATATTTCATATGTAATCTCTCCCTTTGCTCCCTTTGAATTATTAGGAACTTCTCAGGATACTCTATCCCTTTGAATTCTTAGGAACTTCTCTCCCTTTGACAACATGCCAAAGTAAACATTGATCATGCCAAAGTTATATCCTTTCACCTTTGTATAATATACTCCTTGAATTTCTGTATCCATCAGTAATACAATGATTCTGGTGTTCGGTGTAGATATGTACCTTGCTGTGTACTGATGTCTCTTTTCATTCCATATCTTTGCTTGCATCAACATGAATGATCTTCTGATTCAGTGTAGGCTGATGCAGCCTCCTAGTCAACTTATTGACTGATAGACAAGGGTTGGAACCCTAGTCTCTTTCTCAGGTACTCAAATGTATCTTTTGGTAATGGATTTGTGAATATATTAGCTAATTGTTCCTTTGATTGAACATATTCTAGTATCATTTATTTCTCTTGCACTTGTTCTCGTAAGTAATGATACTTGATAGCAATATTCTTAGTCTTATCATGCATGACTGGATTCTTAGAAATGTTAATTGCACTGGTATTATCACAATAGATAATCACTGGTTCAAGAATTTTCATATTCATACCTTCCAGTAACTGTTTGATCCATGCAATATTAGAGCAGTTTGCAGCAAAAACCACATGTTTTGATTCTGCAGTAGACTGTGAGATGCGTCCTTGCTTCTTGCTGATCCATGTGACAAGTCTTTCACTCATGAATAATGCTCCTCCAATTGTGCTCTTTCAGTCATCTAAGTTTCTAGCCCAATCAACATATGTATAGAATTGAAGCTCAAAATTTCCTTCTCTTTTATACCATAAGCCACAGTCCTTAGTGTTCTTTAGATATCTGATAATTATCTTGACAATAGTCATATGTGATTCTTTGAGATTAGCAGAGAATCTTGCAACTATTCCAACTGCATGTGCTATATCTGGTCTGGTATGAACAACATACTGTTAATCCCTAAGTTCTGTTGATGATTAGTGACCCACACTTAGCCATTTACTTAGGCAATTTTAGTTGGTTATCATTGTGGCTGAGCTAAACATTCAAGGTCGAGAAACATTGCCGAGCAAGTTTTAGGTTGCCAAGGTACATCATGCTGAGCCAAGTAGAATATTAAGTGCCGAGCAGAAATTTTTTTGCATACATGTCAGAATTAATTCAAACTTTGATGTAAATGGTTAAGGCCGACTTGTATGAGATTTGAGCTAACATTTGTATGCATTTAATATTTGTCTACTGAGTTAATTTTGTATTTAATTATTTTATACTATGCATGGCATGGAGCCAATCAGGAAATCAATATGCATTGGAGGTATAAACAATAGATCTTGATCGTTGATCTAGATCTCACCGCCAGATCTGAAAAGATATAATAAGATGGCTTCTAACCCTAAAAGAAGAGAGAGAGCATGTAAGAGTGAGAGATATACAGAGAAGGGTTGTGTGTTCATGAGAGATGAATAGTAAGTCATTTTGAGAAGAAGCCTAGATCAAGCAGAATGACAGAGCAGTGAAAAGAAGAGTAAAGACATATCAGATTAAGAGATCACAGAGGTTATTGAAAAGAGAAGATCCATCATCAGCATTTGAGTGCATAACAAAGGATCACTACTTGGAAAATTCTAACAGGTGTATCAGGTTAAATCTCTTAACAGAGTGGTTTTAGCAGACCACTTCAAATCTCTTAGCCGAGTGCTTACTTTACTGTAAGTTGAAATCCTTTAACAAGGTAGATTGTAATGATCTTTAGTTCTTAATAGAACAGACCTTTAACTAGGTAGATTGTATATTGCAATCAAACTTTTGTAGCCCTAACAGACACACTTTATTTCTGCAGTAGTGAAGATTTTGTGGGTGTCATCCCCACCTCAGTTTTACCTATTTGGGTTTCTGGGTTACCAAAATTCTGTGTTATGAGTTACATATTTGATGTTATGGATGCTATTAGATGTTAGGTCAATTTTATATATGTATGAATGTGGATCAATCTATTTTAAGTGGTTAAGTTTTAAGATCTGATTCACCCCCCCTCTCAGTATCTTGATTTCCCATTCTTGTACTTTCAACAATTGGTATCAGAGCATAGTTCACCTACAAAGCTTTCAATCAGCTTGTGAGTACAGATCTTGAGATGGAGGTTTACAAATTGGGAAAAGTCATTGAGAATCAGAAGATTGAGATCCAACTAGCATTGCATCAGCTTGAGATAACAAGTCAAGAATTGAAGAAATCATTGATAGATAGGAAAGATTTGGCTAAAAAAATGAATGATACTCATTACTAGGAAGATGACACTATAAACCTATTTCAGAATGAAGATTCTACTGAGAGTGATGCAGCAATTGTAGATCTATTGGAAAAGAACAATGCACTATGTGAAGAAGTTAGAAACTTGAAAAGAGAACAATAAATGCAGACAGTAAGACTATGTGAAGTATTGGAACAAAAGAAGAAAGCTGAAGATGAAAAAACTATGGCAGAAGAAGACAAAAGAGTGATATCTGTCAGACTTGATGAAAGGACACATGATGTGCAGATGATGAAAATCATTCAAGTTGACATGGAAAATCAACTACTACTTGCAAATAAGGAGATTAGTAGGAAGGACATGGAAATGATAAATCTGAGATCTGAGAACAATCAATTGAAAGATGATTTGAGATCTGAGAAGGAACTTAATGAAAGGTTGAATAAACCCAGTGAAGCTTTGACTCATTTTGAGAATCTGATGGAAGCATCAAGAAAGTCAAAAGATTCTTCTGGATTAGGTCACACTAAACCAAAGACATCTTCCGAGAAAGGAGAATCATCTAAGAATGGTGAAAGGAGGAATGCAAAGACAAAGCACAAGCCTGTTTGCCACGACTGTGGAAAACCAGGTCATATAGAAAATATTTGTCAAAGCAAGAAAGGTAAGTCCAATCCTAAACCTAAGTTTAATGGTTACTATTTTAATTGCAAGAAATTTGGACATAAAGCACATGAATGTTGGGCTGAAGCAAGTGATGCAACCCCCAAACCAAGATTTAATGGTTATTGTTACAAGTGTTAGAAACATGGTCATAAGGCACAAGACTGTAGATCCAATGCTAAACAACAATGGACATTAAAGACACAAACAAAAGCATCTAAGAGAGGCAACACTTACAACTGGGATTATTATACAAGACAGAGTTTCCATTACTGTGAAGAATATGGACATGCACCTGAAGATTGCTTAAAGATACATGTCATCGGGAAATCTAAGAGTTAGATGAATGGAAGCTTAGTCTGTTTTAGTTGTTTGAAGATAGGTCACAATAAGAGAGAGTGTAGGACAAGAGTTCCTGCTCCTGCTATTGAAGAAGTAAGAGCACAGATGAATCAGACATGGGTAAGGAAAACAAAGTTGAGTAGCAGTGAATCCACTGAAGCCAAGGTCACCCAATCCAATGGATTAGGTGATCACAACATCTTCGACTGAGAAATAGAGGTATGTAAGGAACTACAATTCAAATTTTAAATCTTACATCAGTTCCCAATATGTAAATGTGCCAAAGTCCATATCCGCATATGATAAGATGTACCAGGACATGTTTGTGACAAGTGCCGAGAAGAGTTATCCGCACTATAGGTTTCAAGTTGATTGGCTAAGTTGTGATGGCCGAGTGTGGTAAGCCGAGTGATATGCAAGTTGTGTTAGTCGACCAATGACAGCTGGCTTGCACTAACCTAACGGGAAAAATATTTAATGCTTACCTACCTTGACCTTTCGAGTCTATATATGGATGAACGGTCTATTATTCACTTTTACCTTGCGATTTTTAGCATTTACAGAGCGATCAAAGAAATTGCAGATTTGATCTTAGCAAAGTTTGTTTCGATAATTTTTGTCAGCGTGCCATCGACAACCTTAAGTTAAACAGTGCGAAGTGATTGCTTTTCGAGGTACTTTGTTCTTCATTTTTGAACCCTAACCTCAAGAAATTATGGCTGCAAGTTCTTCCGCACCAGTCAAGGGAATGGAAGAGGATATGAATAAAATTAAGGTAGTAAGGAGTGATGCATGCGCACCACCAAACTTTCATGCCGTTCCAGAAAGCGCAATTATGAGTGATCTGAATGGATCCCTCTCATCAATCCCACCAAAGGTACTTATGATTCACAATGTAAGATCATGATACATGGTTAAAATTGGTGAAGTGGGCGACAACGAATTGAGAAATTCCTATGACAAGTTGTGTGAGAATGGAATTCTGAAAGATAAATTCAAACATTTAGCCGACAAAGGGTTAACTTGTGCCCTAGATTTTCTGACATAATTCAAGGATGAATGGATTAAGGTTGTCCTAAGCTGAGTTCATAATATGCATATGTGGCTGGAAAATGGACTAGTAAAGATCACAAAAGATATTATCCAGTGAGTTACTGGGTATCCTATTATCAGCGGTAAACGAAATATGAGAGACCAAAGCAAAGAAGAGATAGTAGCTAACACTGGAGCTATTTGGAACAACAGGGGAATGACTATCTCTACAATTACAGACTTGGAACTTGATTTTGGAGTGAGAGTGATTTATCACAAGTTATATCAGTCGAGCCGACTGGATAGTGTTCCCTATACAGCAGTGGACCAGGCATGAAAAATAGTAAAAAAGAATCATACCTATGACCTTGCCGAGCTGCAGTTGACACAACTAGCCGAGAACTTACTATCAATTAGGAAAGCCAAAAGCTCATCATGTAAGTTTGGCTCTTTGTTAATATGTATATTCTTGTATGTACAAAAGTCATTTCCTACACTAGGAAATATTGTTTGGAAAAAGGACAGACCCATCACTTTACAGATTAGTGAATGTATTCAGAAATTAGGCAGCGATTTCAATGGTATTATGAGAAGTTATTTTGTGGAATTCAAAAAGAGAATGAGGTTGAGGACCAGAAATCCCAATTCACTTGTGGAGAAGCACTATGATGAGATATGTTTCTTAGTGGATACATACTATACATATATTCAGGCTGTGACACCTAGGGTATCATGGCTAGAGCCATTTCCCTATGAAGTAAATATTGATGAAGCATCAAAAACTATCACAACACTCCTAGCAGAGGAGATTGATACTAAAGATAAAAGATTAATTTTTTTTGATGAAGCTAAGGCAAATATTTCAATGAATCTTAAGGCAAGAACCATGGAAAGAAAAAGGAAAAAGATTGTGAAAAATCTGAAAAAGATGGTTGGCTTGTTGAGTGATGAGGAGCTAGAGGATGCACCTCTAGACATATCTACTAGACAAGGAGAAGATGTATCTAAGGAACAAGAAGTAGAAGTCAGTGAACCTAAGGAAGAGGTCACTGCTAAGGCAAAAGGGAAGAGGCCAACAGTAGCAAAGGTAACAAAGATGAGTAAAGAAAAACCCAGAGTTACCCCTCCCATTGCAAATTGTCCAAGGACAAGGGTATCTTCTACCACATCACCAGTGGAACAAACAAAAGTGTATGCAAAGAAGATTGGAGAAAGTAGTTTTGGATTGAGGACTAAATTAGCAACAAAGGCTGTGTCGAGCCTACAAGTTAAGAGACCAAGAAGAAAAATGCATTTGGATCCAGAAAGTGACAAGGACATGATAGAAACTGATGAATCCAACAACATACCAACAACACCATTCAAGAAACCTACAGATATTGATGAGGTATGTTAAAATT
>MU227494.1:512719-523406 GCA_018584345.1 Thuja plicata | reverse complement strand
TATTGTGATTCCACCATGGGATCCCAATGTTTTGTCTTATGAATAGATTGAGACTCTTCAGGAGTTACTTAAGAGGAAGAAAAGACAGGAGGAACTGAAAAGGGAGAAAAAGAAAAAGCAAGTGCTATATGACATAAAAGACATATTTGTAAAGGCTTTTGACATGGAGGATGAAAATCCTCAAGCCCCCATTCTTGAACAGTTAGTTAACATTGTGTAAAAGGTAAATGATGAAAATATTGAAGCAAATGAGAAACTATTGCAATGGTCCGAGAGGAAATTTGAAAACAAGGTACTTACAAAAATCTCAGGAGAGATTGCAATTAAACAGGTTGAACTTTCTTCTCTGATAGAAATTTTAGGAGTTGTAACAAATGTCTATTCATTGTATAAGAGGTTATCTAATGTTGAATTCTTCACAAAGGATAAACAACAGGCTTTAGAGAAATTGCAACTAGACCTAAAGTCAACTGGAAGTTCATTGAGTATGGATGCTAGCACTAGCTCCTTACATTTTAACAGGCTGACTTATGCACAAAGGAGGATAGCCGAGCTCATGGCTAAAGATGGTCGGATTAGGACCAAGTTGATTACTATTCAGACAATTTTGATACCTCATTTGGAGGTAATTTAGAAATAAATTTTATCTACAAACAAATTGATTAAGAGAGACTCTCATCTCTCAACTGCAGAAAGCTTAGTAAGTCTAGCTGCCGAGCTAGAAGTGAAAATAGAGGTTATGAAGTTTGTCAAGGATAGTTGGGAATATGCATTTGAGACTACCTTACAACTTCATAAATAGTTGTTGGACAAGTATAACTTAACCCCACCAGCTATCAGTGACAAAAACAAGGGGGAAACTGACAGGACTGACAAGGTTACAACATGAAGGAGATCAGAGCAAGTATCCATGTAAATATTTTTTTTGAAGGCATGTATACTATATAAAGTTTTATATGTAGTATGATGTACATTCGTAGGGGGAGTATAGTATGTACTTAGGAAATATTTTGGATGGAATGAATTGTAATGATAAGTGTGTTTTTGCCACTAATATTAAAGGGGGAGATTGTTAATCCCTAAGTTCTGTTGATGATTAGTGACCCACACTTAGTCATTTACTTAGGCAGTTTTAGTTGATTATCACTGTGACCGAGCTAAACATTCAAGGCCGAGAAAGTTTTAGGTTGCTGAGTTACATCATGCCAATCCGAGTAGAATATTAAGTTCCTAGTGTCAGAAATGTGTTGTGTTGAGCAAAACAGTTTTTGCATACATGTCAGAATTAATTCAAACTTTGATGTAAACGGTTAAGGCTGAATTGTATGAGATCTGAGCCGACATTTGTATGCATTTAATATTTTCCTACTGAGTTAATTTCACATTTAATTGTTTTATACTATGCATGGCATGGAGCCAATCAGGAAATTAGTATGCATTAGAGGTATAAACAATAGATCTTGATCGTTGATCTAGATCTCGCTGCCAGATCTGAAAAGATATAATAAGATGGATTCTAACCCTAAAAGAAGAGAGAGAGCATGTAAGAGTGAGAGATATATAGAGAAGGGTTGTGTGTTCATGAGAGATGAACAGTAAGTCATTTTGAGAAGAAACCTAGATCAAGCAAAATGACAGAGCAGTGAAAAGTAAAGTAAAGAATATTAGATTAAGAGATCACAGAGGTTATTGAAAAGAGAAGATCCGTCATCAGCATCTGAGTGCATAAAAAAGGATCACTACTTGGAACATTCTAACATGTGTATCAGGTTAAATCTCTTAACAGAGTGGTTTTAGCAGACTGTTTCAAATCTCTTAGCCGAGTGCTTACTTTACTGTAAGTTGAAATCCTTTAACAAGGTAGATTGTAATGATCTTTAGTTCTTAACATAACAGACCTTTAACCAGGTAGATTGCATATTTAAATCAAACTTTTGTAGCCCTAACAAACACACTTTATTGCTGTAGTAGTGAAGATTTTGTGGGTGTCATCCCCACCCCATTTTTACCTATTTGGGTTTCTGGGTTACCAAAATTCTGTGTTATGAGTTACATATTTGATGTTATGGATGCTATCAGATGTTAGGTTAATTTCATATATTTATGAATGTGGATCAATTTGTTTTAAGTGGTTAAGTTTTAAGATCTGATTCACCCCCCCTCTTAGTATCTTGCTTTCCCATTCTTGTACTTCCAACAATTGGTATCAGAGCATAGTTCACCTACAAAAAGCTTTCAATAAGCTTGTGAGTACAGATCTTGAGATGGAGGTTTAAAAATTGGGAAAAGTCATTGAGAATCAGAAGATTGAAATCCAACTAGCATTACATCAGCTTGAGATAGCAAGACAAGAATTGAAGAAATCATTGACAGCTAGGAAAGATTTGGCCAAACAAATGAATGATACTCATTACTAGGAAGATGATACTGCAAACCTATTTTAGAATGAAGATTCTACTAAGAGCAATGCAGCAATTGCAGATCTACTGGAAAAGAACAATGCACTGTGTGAAGAAGCTAAAAAATTTAAAAGAGAACAAGAAATGCAGAAAGTAAGACTATGTGAAGTACTGGAACAAAAGAAGAAAGATGAAGATGACAAAACTATGGTAGAAGAAGACAAAAGAGTTATATTTGTTAGACTTGATTCACCCTCCCTCTCAGTATCTTGCTTTCCCATTATTGTACTTCCAACTCATACATTAGTTTTCTAATCATTGATCTATACAAGGTTCGATTTACCTCATTTGATTTATCTTCTTTTGTCAGCTTACATCCGATTTCCATAGGTGTTCCAACTGGCTTGGAATATTCCATTTTGAATATCTTCAACACTTCCTTGATGTATTTGGATTGTGTGATATATATGCCCGCATCTTGTTGAAGAATCTGTAGACCAAAAAATAATTTGATCTCCCCAAACATCGACATCTCAAATTCTTTGCTCATTTCATTAGAAAAGGATTTACATAACATTTCATTACCCCCAAATATGATATAATCAACAAATATTTCAGCAATCATAATATTTCCATCAGTATCTTCTTTAAAATACATATTGTTGTTTTCACTTGTTCTTACAAATTCAATGCTTATGAGATAGGAGTGAAGTCTTTCATACCAGGCTCTAGGTGCTTGTTTAAATCCATACAAGGCTTTGTGTAGTCTACATACCATGTTCCTCCTGTCTGGATTAACAAACCCTTCTAGTTTTTCAATGTATACTTCTTCTTCCACTATTCCATTTAGGAATGGATATTTGACATCCATCTGGTATACCTTGAATCCTTTCAATGCAGCATAAGCAAGTAAGATTATAACTCCTTCTAGTCTAGAAATGGGTGCAAAGGTTTCTCCATAATCAATACCTTCTTCTTGTGCATACCCATTGCATACTAATCTTGCTTTGTTTCTTGTGACTTCTCCATTCTCATTCAGCTTGTTTCTGAATATCCATTTGGTACTGATGACATTCTTGTCATTTGGTCTCGATACTAATGTCCATATACTATTCTTCTCAATCTTTTCTATCTCTTCATTCATAGAACTGACCCATCTTCATTTTCAAGTGCAGTATTAATAGATTTAGGCTCAAAATCAAAAAGTAAACATCTAGTGTTTAGTGACTTACTTCATGTTCTCATTCCAGCCTTCTTATCTCCTATGATATGATTCTTTGGATGATGTCTTCTGAAATACTTGGAAAGTTTTGGTTCAGCTCTTTGTCCATCATTCTGATCATCATATTGACCTTTATTCTGATCTCTATCGCTCAAAACATCATCTTGAGGATTTTCTTGATTTTTGGTAATTACAGCCTGATGCTCGGGTGCAATGTTCTGTTGCTTAGGAGAGATACATTATTTCTTGGGTAGAGTGTCAGGTTCTTCAGTTTAAACAAACCTGTTGTAGTCTTCTGGTTCTTTTCTTCTTTCCTCATCATTTTTCTTTGCATATTCATCTATTCTGATATTTTCACTTTCAATGATTTTGTTAGAGGACTTGTTAAGACATTTATAAGCGTTGCTCTTGGTGGAATACCCTAGAAAGATACCTTCATCACTTTTGGAGTCAAGCTTTCCATTTCTATCATCTTTCAAAATATAACATTGACTACCAAAAATTCTGAAGTAACTTACATTGGGTGTGTAACCATACCAAAGCTCATAGGGTGTTTTCTTGGTGTCTTTCTTCAATTGTACTATGTTCAATGTGTAGACAGTAGTATTGACAACTCCCCTCCAAAAAGTTTGAGTGATGCTTTTCTCAATCACCAGTGTTCTTTCACAATCAATAATGGATCTTTTTCTCCTTTCAACAATCCTATTTTGCTGTGGTGTTCTTGGTGCAGAAACCTATCTTTTAATTTCATGCTCATTGCAATAGTTAGTGAATTCATCTGAAAAAAATTCTCCTCCTCTATCCGATCTTAAGCATTTCAATTCCTTACCACTTTGTTTTTCTACCATAGCTTTATACTATTTAAACATCTTCAATGCTTCTGATTTTTCTTTTAGGAACATAACTGTAATCATTCTAAAATAATCATCAACAAAGAGAATGAAATATTTATCTCCATAGTAACTCTTTGTCCTCATGGATCCACATAGATCAGTATGGACTAATTATAGAATAGCATTAGATGTATGGGATTTTCTCTTGAAACTAGACTTTGTCATCTTACCTTTTTGATAATTCTTACACATGATATGCTTAGGTTTTGACATGCTTGGTAAGCCTCTTACTTTCCTTTTCATGCTTATCTTTATCATGTTGTCAAAATTCACATGACACAATATCTTATGCCACAACCATATGTCTTCATTTCTAGCCATTAAACAAGTGGTGTTTATATCATCAAGATAGAATAGGTTACATTTTTTCTATTCACCAGTTCTGATCAACCTTCCTGATTCATTAAATATCTTTTCCTTCTTATTATGAAATGCTACTCGGTGACCTGTATTATTTAGCTGTGAAACACTCAACATATTATAATTAATTCCTTTTACCTAGTAAGCATTTTCACATTTTTTCATGTTATTCAACATTATAGTTCCTTTACCTTCAACTGGACAAGGTGTGTCATTCCCCATTCTTATTGATCCACCATTATAGTACTCAAAAGTTTCAAACTTTCGTTTATCACCGGTCATATGGTGAGTGAAACCACTATCTATAATCCAGACATCATTCTTACTTACCTTAGATATGAGTGTAGTTTCTACATACCTTTCTTCTTCGTCTGAATCATCCTTCATGGCCACAAATACCATCTCAATATCTTCATCAGATTTGGTGTCAGTATCTCCATCTTTGTTCTCCGCTAGTGAGGAATGTCAGGAATCTCAGACTGACTGGGAGAATCATCCGGAACAATATGGATAAGAGTTTCCTCCTCACATTGTTTGGGGGAAGAGGGCTGACTTTGGATTAGCATTAGTTGCTACAGGAGGTGGCATTATTGTAGGTGGTTGCACTAGAGGTGGTAATTATGGACTGCCAGAATTTTGGTTAGGCCACTGTGGAGGCCCCCTCCATAGATTAGTTTGCTGCCAATTTTCTTGCGATGGTTGCCATTGATTCTACTGATTAGGCCACTGATTATTTTGCTGGTTTGGCCATTGGTTATTCTGTTGATTAGGCCATTGGTTATTTTGCAGGTTTTTCCATTGGGGTTGAAAGTATTGAGAAGTGTTCTGATAATTTTGGTTTTGCCATTGATTATTGTTAAAATTTGAAAACTGTAGAGGATCTTGTGGCATAACTTGTTGTGAAGCCCATGGTCGACGTTGAGCAATGAAGAACACTTGATCATTGTCTCCTTCTATCTTCATGTAGTCAGTTGGAAAATGTTGGTTTTCCAGGTTGGCTATCAGCTTACATCCGTAGTCTTGCTTCTGTTTGTGGTAGTGTGGGCAGTACTCAGCCAATTGTGATTCAACTTCTGCATGCTTCTTCTTGGCAATCATTGTGTCAAGATGTGTAGCTACATCATTTATAATATCCTACTTGAAATCTACAAGAAAATTAGATATCTCTAGCTTTGAAACACCTAAACCAATCCCTTTTGTGACTGTGGACCGGTATCCTCTGCCTTTCTTCACAGTTGACCTTGAGTATTTTTGACAGATTTTCTTGAGGTCATCCCAAGAGGATTGGGATATGTCTCCACCAGCCATCAAGTCTAATGCCTCTAGACAGTTGTCATTTACCCCTCTCAAGAAGACTAATTTTTGTGAATCCTCTGCCAGTACATGCTGGGGATTCTTCTGCATTGTGTACAAAAAAATGTGAAACATAGTCCTCAAATGTTTCATCTTCCTTTTGAGACATCCTAAAGATATCAATTCCTTTTGGGTCATTGCCTTTGCAAAAATCTTTATATTTCTGCAGAAACAACATCTGCATCTCATCCCAGGTACCTGCTGCATTAGCTGCTAAGCCCATGAACCATCGTAATGCTGACTCTTTCAGTGTTGTAGGAAACAACTTGAGCTTATGGGCATCAGTATTATAGTGAAAACTTTGACATAGTATGTCAAACTCAAACAAGAAAGTGTCAGGATCCTTAGTTATAAGACCATAAAAATTTGGAAGAGTAGCTGTGGGTATATTCTTGAGATTAGCATTATTTATAAGGCTTGGGAGAGGAAATGGGAAAGTAGGATGTGACATTACTGGAGGTATTTGATTGTGGGGTTGCTGCTGGAAAGGAGCATTGGCTACTGGATTGTTAACATTAGGTGGATTTGGGCCGAAATTATCTAGAAAGCTGGCCAAGATTTTTGCAAAATGTCAGAAGCCACTTACATCAAATGGTTCTACTCTGGAGGAAGATGCTATAGGAAAGTCGGGGCTTGCGTCCTCAAAGGGTAACTCAACTTCTTCAACTTCCTCATTCAAATTAGTAGGCTCTGTTGGGAGAAATCTTCCATATTCATCTCGTCGCCTTTGTCTTCGATGCATGCAATTGAATTCTTCACGCTTGTGAAGCAATTTTTAGAGATACAAATCTAAAAACTAATCTAAGAATGAAAAATGACTCAAAAATATTTCTAGCTTGACACCATCCCCGGCAGCGGCGCCAAAAATGAACCGCCTCACAATAGGTGTGTAATAATCATGCTCAATGCCTTTCTTAGGAATGGTTCATTCAATCTAAGGACTAATTTTCCTGTTATGAGGTAGATTTAACTTATCAACCAGGGGACGCATACTTGAAATGGTTGGCACAATATGTGCACTAGGTTCCTTAAGGAGTCATTCTGCTTATGCTGCAGGAAGGTAAAAATGCATAAAAGAAACCTACACTAGTGCTGCAGGAAAAGAATACATTTATCTTCTTACTGAAATGAATGCTATAAATTGTAACTCTAATAAAACCTATGATTTCAACCTAAAACATCCATTATAACTATTCTTTCAAATGTAGCAGGAACACTCACAAGTTACGATGCTGCAGGAAGAAATTGTAACTTCTATTTGAAATACTGGAAATGCTGGAAATGAAATCTATTCTATTCTAACCTATTCCACCTCCCAAGTGGGCCCCCTTGGTCGGTTTCTGCTAAACTATGAACACAGAATGTAAACCAAGAATTACTTCATTACATTTCAAAAACTCATTACATAAAAATAAGACATGGAACTTGAAATAGATTGCTGCAAGATACAACAGTTTTCTTTCAAAAACTTCTGTCTTTCCTTTTTCCTAGCTAACCTCAAACTATCGGTCCAATTCCTATATATAGAGGATCAAACACTTATTACAAAAATAGAAAAGAAAGTATCTTGCTGAAAACATGCCAGAGAAGAAGATGGAAATGCAACAGCCCACGGTGTGGGTAGTAAATCTCGGGTGACCAGTTCAACATAATGAAGTGCAGAGGGAATATAGGCACACTACATCCCCGCATCCTGAAATAATGGCTCCATTGTAGCAGCCGTGTTTCCTGGTGCTGTAATGATCACTCTGCCGTAGCTGGTCCTCAACAATCCTCCTTGAATGCTGTCAACTACTCTCCAGCTGCTTTCTCTCCTGTGAAGTTAGTTATGATGCAGAAATATTCATGCAACAAGCTTAATCAAATTAATATCCATATATTAGAACATAGATTCTGATGGTTTTATGAAATACTGCACGATATATATAATATTAGCAAAATATGTCACAAACATCTACCCATGGTTTATCAGTTCTATCTGGACTTTATCACAAGTTTTTGACTGGTTAGACTCTCAAATGTTTTGACAAAAACTAGAACAGAGTATTAAAATTATACAAAACAACGGCAATAATTTGGCCTTATCAGCTAGGTAACAAAATTTCTTCCCTTTGTCCTTGTAGTCTCGGGTATCTCTTCTGTCAGATTGTCAGTTGCTTTGGTAATCTCTATTGTCACTTCTGTCAAACTTATTTTCATATGTTCTGTCATTACTTCTGTCATCTTTCCTTCTGTTAGGACATCTAGAAACAAAGTGTCCAATCTCTTTACAATTAAAACATACACGTGGTAATTTACCTTTGTATCTACCTTTGCCTCTTAGCTATCTTCTATCCATTAGTGCTTCAATCTCATCAAGATCTTGGTCATCACTATCACTTTCACTATCATTTCTAATAGTGTGTTTATGACTTGACTTACTTATTTTCAAGGAAGATTTGAATGCAGACTCAATAGATGGTAAGACATTGTTATCAAAGTTATTCATCTCAAATGAAATCAGTCTACCAACTAAACTATCTAGAGTAACACTATTGTTTGCAACTGCTCTCATTTCTTGTATAGAAGATACTCTAATAGCATACACAGGGAGTAAGGTTCTTACACTAGTATGATTTGGTGAATAAATGACTACGTGACTAAAAATTTTAGTCACATGACTAAAAGTTCTAGTCACATGACCAAAACTGATCATATTTGGAAAATAAATGACTACGTGACTAAAACTTTTAGTCACATGACCAAAAATGATCATATTTCACTAATTATTTGCAATTCACAATTATAAATGACTAATTTGGTCATCGGGTAAACTCACAAGGTCAGACAATTAAAAATGACTAAATAAATGACTAAACAATTAGTCACTAATAATTAGTCACTCACATAAAAATGACTAAATAAATGCCAAATAAATGACCAAATAAATGACTAAATAAATACCTAAATAATTAGTCATCCAAGCAAAAATGACTAAATAAATGACTATTACTCCTTTATAATAGTATTTGATAATATCATAGACTTATAAACCTAGAAGTTCTATTTCACCAGTAATACTTGTTCATCAATAGACTTATTGTGTGAGGAAACCATCTACACCTGTCTCATGCCAGAAATTTACTGTTTTGAAGTAGCTATTTCTAGAAGCGACTAGATTCAATTTACAATATGGATTGTTGAAACATAATGGTCCAGTCTACTGAAAATGAAGCTTTTCCCCTTAAAGAAAAAAAATCATTTTTCCCTAAAAATGAAGATTGACTCACTTCTATCTTTGCTTGTTGAATATGTACTTGACCATCTTAATAATGTAAAATAGAAATAACAATGATAGAATATTTTGGTATGAGAATTTTCATCATACTTGGACGTCCATGATTTTGTAAAGATAAGGTCTTTTGTAGGATTATCGTAAGAATGTTCATTTAATACCACATATTTACAGACATTACCCATGGTTAGAGAATTGAAAACTATTGAAACACTATCCTAGGGTGAATGATTACTTATTACATTCTGTGAGAAAAATGGATGAACATCTTCATATTTGTATTTTAGATCAAGCCAGAGTAGCAATATCAAAGAGGGAAGACTGGTCAGTTTCTTTCTTTAATTAGGTGTATCAGGATATTTGACTTAACCTTTTATCTCTACATGCACCTAATGTCTTAGTGATAAAATTACTCTTAGTGAGTATTATAAGCAAGCTTCTATTGTTCATGGTTTTGGTTGAGGGAAAGCAAGCGATTAGCTTTCCTATTCAGTTGGGCACTACCAAATTAAAAAATACCAATGATGTTGAGGTTGCAAGTGGTGGATTGGCTGAATTCAACTTGAAACATTGTTTTATGAAAAGATCATGTATAATCCCAGGGTGCTTTTATAATTTGGCTTAACTAATTCTGTTGTCAATTTATTTGCACATCTCATAACTGTGTGCTAAAATGTTGACACACTTCTATGAATCATTCCATCCAAGGTTGCTCAAGAATGAGGCCTCAAAAATTGATCCATAGCTCTTTAGTCATGGAGTACAAAGGTTTGAAATGGAGGCCCTCAGATTGACCTAGTTGTGCCCATGCAAGTACACCATGAAATGAGAGATTCAATGCATGAAAATGAAATCTACTCTATATCATTGCAATGCATGAAAGAAAATTAATCTATGAAAGGAAATACAAATGCAAGTTTAATCTATGAAAATAAACATGAATCTAATCTACATGAATAGCCATGGATGCAAGAAGAAGAAGACAAGAAGAGAGAAGTTGCAATATCCAAGCTCAAGTGCCCAAATTCTCCTCCAAAATTGCTCTCCAAACCTGCAACATAACAATACTATGAAAACCTAATATGAGAATGAGGAGAGATTTTCTTATAAAGAAAAGTGAACGGTTGAGATTAAGAGGCAAAAAGGAAAGGCTATGATTAAGAGGCAAAAATCCCACCACTTAGGA
>MU227494.1:484844-497527 GCA_018584345.1 Thuja plicata | reverse complement strand
ATTAAAAGGGAGATTAAATCTTTTAATTAAATAAGATAAATTTTATTTAATTAAAAAGAAAAAGAAATCTTTTAATTAGATAAAAATGATCAAACCTTAGGAAATATTGAAATAATTGAATTAATTATAATTTGATCAAGGAAATTGATTTGAATTGAAAATATTGCAAAGCATTGATTCAGGAAATTGATAAAATGATAAAATGGGGCCCAAAGTCTAGGTGACCATTTTAGGGTGCATACAATAACAACATTTGATTTATAGAATTCTTGTTGAGAGACTTTGCCGATTAATTGATTAGATTATATTAGTATCCCTAATATCACCCTGCATCTAATTAATTAATCAATCTTTAATTTATGTATGTACGTATATCTAATTAAATTAAATAGATAAATTTCTATTTCCACCTGTAAATCCCAATGGTAAATATTTAATCAGAGTTATCTATGTTAAAAATTTAAAATAATCAAACTTTTTTTTTTATACATACTCACCGAGATATTTAAGTTATCTACTAAATTATTGGTTTAAATTATTTTATTAATATTTTGTTTCAATGAAAGGGCCTACTGAGGTTTAGTCTTGAAAACCTTAGGAAGTCATCCTTATAGATCAATGACCTTGATAAAGCCATTTTAATTTGATCCCAAGTTTTTTAAAAAATGTAATTTGAGTTGAGGAGCCAAAAATATATTATGGGAAGTACATCACGGGGACACATAAATATGTATGACAGGATACCTCCTATGTAAAAAAATAATAATCATTTTTGATACTAGGACTTTACAATAAGTTAAATCCAAGACTAAGAAAATTTGAAGGTATTAGTTGAATGCAAAGAAGAAATACAAATAAAGGCAAAAAATAAGGGACCATTTTTGGGTAAAAAAACCTAAACACTACCCGTAGCCTTTCATTTTTGTTCTTTTCATCCTCTCCCTGCTTTTGGCGCGTTCATGATGGATCTTACATTGGAGTTTTTTGAATTATCTGAGGGTTTCTTTTTGCAGGTCGTGGCTCATTTTGCAGGTACCCATGCTCTGTTTTTCTGTAAAACAAGAAAAAATACTTCAATTCCTTTGTATATCTTGTGTTTGAACTCAATTTTTTATTTCTGTACATTTTTTGTTCACCGGATGCTGCCATGGTGGAGCTTTCTGTGGTTACATGAAGGTTTTGAAGGGTTTTGTCCTATTTATCACATATCACAGTTCATACACTTTTGTAACAGATTTTCCAGGGTTTTTTTTTAAATAAGGTAAATCAATAATATATATATATATATATATATATATATATATATATATATATATAATTCCTTCAACAAAAGGATACAAAAATATAAACACATACAAGCCAAATCAGATTGCAAACCCTAATTCCCTAAAAAAATGCCCCTTTTCGAAACTGAATGCACAATCTGAACATAAATCTCTTTATTGGTGTCCAATCTACATAAAATCAGGCTTCAAAACAAGGACTGATTCAAATTTGAAAATTAAACTTTGTCCTTTCATGACAATGTATCACTAGATACTCCTGCAATTTGAATCTTACTCTTAATAGTATACCTCATTGTGAGAACAAAAATTAAACTCCAAGAAATCATTAGATACATAAGGGACAATAATACGTTTGAGGAAAATACTTTCCCTCTATCCACATTTTCTAATTCTAGCCTTAGATCAATTATATCTATGATGAGACTCTTTGACTTCTATAATAGTCACTCTCTGCTCATTTTATTTTCTATACCTCTGCCTTGAGCATTATGGCATTGTCTCTGTCATTCACTGTTTATAGAACTACCTTCATGCTTTGAACACTGCTATTATAATAGCAATGACGATCCCTTTTTACATCTCTACTCATTGTGACTGACATTCTTATGAATTTATTACTTCAGAGCATGCTTATCTAGGTCATTATGATGAATCTCCTTTTACCTATGAGTATTAAGGAAGAACAACCATATTTTCTTGTGAACATTCATTGGGCTCATTGTTCAAACAATCATAATTATTCATTACAAAACATGCTTGTTCTTAGCTCAGTCTCATGTGATTACTGTCGTTGGATTTCTATTGAGATGTAATTAACTTTTGCTGCATTCTATGTTCTCAATGGAAAGATTCCTCCCTTTAATTGATAGCGCCTACTATTACTTCCTTTTACGTTCGTTCTTCACCCTTTTGAGAAGCCTTCTTATTATACTACTTCAATGATCATCATTTTGACAAGCCTTACTGTTACTGTGATTGTCTAACTAGAACTCCACCATCCACCTTGCCTTCTACACAAGACTGACTCAGAGGCAACTCTCTTGGTAGAATGATCACTATGGTGGGCTACCTCTATTTGGATCTTTCTTAGATAATATTTTCTATGGTTCCATTGCATGCATCATTTTATGTTGTCTTATTGGATTCTTGTTACCATTTTATGAAAGTGAATCACTGTTGATAAAATCCTGAAGCCTATGGTGCTCTTTACTGTCACTTCTTTACATTTTTCATCTTTGTGTTTTTGACATGTTCAACTTCATGACCATGCTATGATCTCTACTATTTAGTGCTCTCTTACATCACAACATGATATCCCCTGTCCTTCATCTTCATCTAGTGCCTTGAATGTCATTATCTTTCTAGCACTGTAACCAACATCTTCATAACATTGTAGTGGTCATAAAATTATATTGGTATTGTAATGGGAGCACATAGCTGCTACAACACCCTCTTTCTCACTGTCATAATATACCTTTGTAATTATTGCCTTATTTTGACATTGCATTAGACATGGTGTTTGGCCCTTCACAATATGAACACCTATATCCATAACATGACTGTGTTTTCAAACTTATCTATTAGTTGTCCACTTTCTTTTCCCACAACACATTGTCAAAGCCTCACCATATTTCCATTATCCATAGGATCTTTGTTTACAACTTTTGAATGATATTGTCCTCTCAAAACATAGTAATTATCTGATACGACTATCGGCTCTGGGAACCTCTGCCAGCAAAATGTCAAGTCATACCAGGAAAAAAATCATGGATGACAACATTGGAACATTTTGTCAAAATTAGGGTTTGTAGAAACTATCCCAAATGGATGCTAAAAAAAGTGACTGGTAGGGTGGGCGTGTTAGCTTGCGAGGGTAACTGATATACTCATTGCCTTATTCTACACCACCTCTGGTTATTATTAAACTCTTCCACCTCAGAACCTACGTTACTTCTACCCGCGTGTCCTCTCCTCAAGTGTGAAATGAGGTAAAAATCCATGCATCAGTCAATTGTTTGTTTCCCTGTTTGGGTCTTGTTTGAAATGATGAAAATAGGAACAAAAAAAATTAACCAATTTTTGTCTAATGGAATCAGTGGTAGATGTTCATGTTGTTTTTGTTGTTATTTGTAAGGTAAATATTCACTAAGGACTACTAGCCGACATGATTCTTTAACAAGCTTAGCCGGATGAAATATCGACAAATTGGAACAGACACTGTAAGTCTTACCCCTTTCTCCTTGAACCGTTTAGCTATCGACATGTCTACTAGTTTATGATATTGGTTTTACAGTTCATAGCGAAGAGATCAAGGAACAAGCTAATTAAAACTAGGTATTTGTGAAAGCCTTTTCTGAGATTATGGTGGAAAGTTGGAAACCAATAGGAATTTTTTTATGCCGTACATCAAATCCCAAATTTGAAATCTCATGAGTCTAAACTTCATTGCATTCCTTAGGGTTGGTGGCTTACACCATGGTTTGATCAACATGTGGAAACTTAAAAGTTAAAATGGACAATACTCGAATGGTACACTAAGAAATGAGATTTTGCCTTTGGCTGTTTACTAATGTTTTCTTGTAGAATGTCTTTTGATGTTAAAATAAACTTCGGCTATGTAATACTTGGACGTTGTTCAAAGGATTTTTTCAGTGTAGTATGATTGGAAGGTTTGTCCTCATAGGAAAAATCCCCTTTGTTGGGCTGTAAGATTATAGGAAGAAATATCACCTACTTTATTTCAGTTTGTAATTCCACTCTTTGGCTTCTTAAATAAATGTTTAAGATCCAACAAAGATATGTCTTGTCTTATCGCAAGTAAATGCCAAAATATTTTATGTAGTTTTTTGCTTGTGACAATCTTCCAATTTGTACATGATTCCTCTTAATCCATAACATCACCAGCTATTATTCTATAGGGTTCACTGTAATGGAACTACTTTGAACTAATGATAGCTTGGAATGACATTGAAAAAATGATAGATTCATCTTCATCTAATACTACAACTTCAGTCTCACAAATAGATCAACAGACATGATTGAAAACTTCATCTTTTAAGTTTTCACTTGTAGTTTCAGGTGATTTATCATCGTTGCTTTTGAATGTTCCCTTGATAATTTTTTTATTATCTCGCTTTCTCTTACTACTTGCAGGCATTCATAATCTCTGTCTTTTCACAACTTTACAATTGAGAAAAAACAGTCCTATACTGAGTAACATACTTTTCATGTCTGTTACATCAACTAGACCAAAGCACAAAGACTTAGTATTAGGTTAGAATGCATCCATTTATTAAAATCAATATTGAATGAATACCTTTTTAAATATGAGTATGCTTACTGGAACTAGCTACCAACAATAAAAATATAACTTGTTTCCTATAAGTTTGACTCTCATGTAACTCTAATAAATTTATTAACAATCACTAGGATTTTTCTATACAAGAATTTCAAACAAATAACTACATGGTTAAGATAAGGTCCAAAGTTTTGGACCATCCAAAAAATAAGGTCCAAAGCTTTAGTATATATGGACAATAGAGATAATTGCTCAGAATTCACCTCTACATAAATCAAACTTCACTTGTAAGGTTTAAGTGGATTAAAATTAAAGTCTGATTAACAAACTTATCAGATCAAGGTAAAACAAGTGTTCCTTTAAGGCAAAACCCCCTATAATTATTCAGTGGTACAAGTATCTTTTCATCACAAAAGAAATCCGAAAATGTATGTTTCCTTACAGCATGTCTGATCAACTAAAATGCTAACTTGAACCATTTAGTTATGGACATGTCTACTGGTTTATGACAGTGGTTATACAGTTCATACATAAGAGATTGAGGAACAAGCTAATTAGTGGTACATAGAAAATATCTTTTTTCCAAGGAAAATAAGGGGCACCCTTTAAGCATGCTAATTGTTTATGCTTTGACCCTACAAACACTAAATTTTGCAATTTTTTTAGATGATTAGTTTCCAATTTTTAGAAAATAAATAAAACCATAGGAAAAAGCCCTTTGGTGGGCAGTAAGATTTTAGGAAGAAATATCACCTACTTCATTGCTTCATTAATGTAATATAGATTACCTGAGATTATTTGCAGCATCTTTGTAACCATTGGCAGGTGTTAGGAAAGAAGTTGAATCATATTGGTTATTGTTTTGCATCAAAGGTATATGACTGTCATAAGTAGGAAGTCTGATCAGACATGGTGATATGTGTTTCAAAGAAACTAACAAAATTTTGACATGTTAATAATGGCGAGAAACCTTTGGTTTGGGGCTTGGTACTCATCTTAGAATCTTGTTTGTTTGTGAAGCATTGCCAAGGAGTCATAAGTGTTGTATCCATGAAATTTCATTCAGAAAGAGACTGTCACAACAGTGATCAGAATATAGGGGTAACTAAAAGTGTTTGGTGTCTCCAAGATGACATAGTCAGAAATGTTGGTATGTATAAGGAGATGTTATGAATTTAGTTATTGGATAGGAATACAAGTCCTTAAAAATCAGAGTTGTTAAATTTGTTTGGAGTATTGATACAAAACAATAAACTTCCATCTCATAACACGTTTATTGAAGTGGCATATGATGACCTTTGTATCATGGTATGTTGACAATCCTAGAAGTTGTGATAGTGAATTTGCATCGGTATTGTGAAAGTATAGTATTGTAAGGGGTAGTTTCCTCTTGAGAAACTTTTAGGTGAGTGTTGTTACAAAAAAAAGATGTAAATTAACTACCCCACTGCCAAGTGAAAAGAGGGGGTCCCATTTGCAATGGGGCTATGGTATGAAAATATCACAACATGACCCTTTTAATATTTCTTTTATGTTTCACTTTAGTTAATAAATTAATTAAAACAAGATATGCATGAAATTTTACTTTTTTGCACACTTAAAATATTTATTTTAATTTATTCCCTTATTGCCAAAATTTAGCCTATAGGAATACAATAGGCTAAATGGTCTCCTCCACCTACCCCTTGGAAGGGAATATTACAGGTAGTCCTCTAGAAGCATATATACTGTATGTTTAGTATTGAACACTATGCTGCAAACACTTTTCTTTCATCGTCATTATGTGAGTTCTCTTGGTGCAGTTAGCAACAATTCTATCATAGTACTGGGCACAATTTCATTGTAGTTCGTTAGCTAACAGATTATTTTATTGCTAACTGTGTGTCAATAGTGCATTCAACACCTTTATCTTGCATCAGACAATTAGTATGTCCAAAGAATCTACTTAACAGAGTGGCCCATTTATCCAAGGGACTTAACTTTTAATTGAATTGCAAATATTATATTAGAGCTTCAACTTTCTTATCTTTATTGTTGATGACAATGATATATTTGTTAGATGATTCTGGCATCCAAACAAAGGAGAGAGTATGTTTTCAAATTATTTGTTGTGATTTTTATTTCATGAAGTCAACATGTATATAGTTTCTTTTAAGTGGCTCCTATTACATGGAATTAAAAATATTGTCAATTTTTTTAAGCAGCTAATTTTAATTTATCAAAGGTTTTCTTGAAGAGTTCTGTCTTTCTTCATGGAGTTTGCCTGTTTTAAAATTGAACATGTAAAAATAGATAACGTATAGGTTTGTTCATTTTTCATCAAGCCAAGGATGTTGTTGGTTTATCTTAAGCAGTTGACATTGATATTGTTGCAGTATCTTGATTTATCAATTGTTGCCTAAAATATTCTAAAGCTTATGGAGCATGTGAGCACTACTTGTATAGAAATATCTTAGATTTGTCAAAGTAGTTTTCTTTAAGGATTTTGTCATTTCAGAGCATATGGAGTCTACTTATTTTGGAGTTATGAAATTTTTTTAGAAAGTATAGATGTTCCAAATGGTTTTGGGGTGATGTGGTCCAAGGTGATAAATTATGATCTTAGCAAGACATGATTAAGATATCATTTGTTGGATATTGTTGTCCCAGCCTTGAAATTCTTCAAATTGACTTTAATTCTTGATGATTGTGAACTGGAATACACAACGTCTCATCTCATTTCTACAACATATTTCACAATGAATTGTGATTGAATACTCTACCTCACCCTGTTATCTAATCTTAGATCTCATTCCATTGGTTGTATGATTTTACACTATGATGACATTTTTTGAAGTAAATTTTGTTTCATTTGTTTATTTTATTGTATATGTTTAATGATGAATGGAGAATCTCAAATATTTTTATGGATTTTGCATTATAGAAAAGAAAATGTTTCCATTGGAGGTAGCTAAATATTAAGTTAGCATTGAAGAAGTTGTAAATGATTCTTTAAAATCACACTGCAATCTCTGCATGGCGGGCATAATGTACAAATTGTTAGATGGATTGTTTTTGAAAAATCAAATTGGCAAATTATACTATAGGGAATGCTCCTCCATTTTGGCTTTATCTTTCTAATGGTAGTGCAAAATGTTGTAGCCAAAAACTCTCAGTATAATATTTAGATAATACTCTTGGAGGACTTTAATATAAAAGATGTAAATTTGAAAATATACATGAGTGCAAGGGGGATTCTAGTGGGGGTTTTCAGACATATTAATTTTCCTCCTGCTAGTTTTACATGATGTGATCCATGCTGACAAACAACATTCTCTACTATATATAAGTACAACCTTGGATTTTGTTTAATTATTGTCACAACTCATGAATCAGACATCATTAATTTTAAAGCTCTTCCTCGATGTGTAAAATGTACAACTCATTTGCTAGCATGCTGGAAGGCAAGAGGAAAAACTTGACTATGAGGATGGTTAGAAAAACTCAGGGACAAAGGTGGGAAGGAAAATTACATAATGGAAAAAGAGTTTGTAATCTTACAAAGTATTGATTCATTTAGAATTTATATAAATTCCAATATGGAACACTATTTGGAGTGGCAATAATAGGGAAAGATGGAACTTTTAGGTTAACTATAGATTATAATTAGACATATTTCTTGCATATTGGTATATAATTAAGAAAACTGGTATAATCTTTTTCTTAACAGTCGTCCCCTAAAAAATTGCCTAAAAGTACTCTCATACTGGAAACATGCACAATAATCCCCTGTCGTCTCCATCTCTGAAACTCAAAACAACATATATTTTATGTAATATATACTTGTTGTTTCTATGAGAAATTAGAGGTCAAGTATGAAGCTGCAAACATATTATGTGCACAACAGTTGCAACAATGCTACCTGCACTACCTAATTTGTGAACTATTTAATACAAAAATAGATTAGACAATTGAAAATTCTATTGTTTGGTTTAAGATTATTCTTGTTTAATGTAGAGGTTTTTGTAGGCTCATAATACTGTGGCACCTCTTCAATACCTGTCTGTGGGAAATTTTTTGCTTCATATACTCTTATCTTGGGTGGCAGTTGACAAGCTAGGATTTGGGCTGATTGGAGCTGCCCTGACTCTGAGCTTTTCATGGTGGATTCTGGTTATTGTTGTTTCTTTGTATATTTTTTACAACCCTTCTTGTAGGCATACCTAGACTGGGTTCAGTTGGAAGGCATTCAAGGTTCTATAGATATGTTTAAAGCTCATTGTTGCTTCAAAATTTATGCTAACATAAGCTCATAAATAGTATTATGAATTGCTATCAAGATTCAACTGCGTAGTTTTTGACTTAAGCTTATCGACCCATATTTCACAAGAACCTCTCTCTTATAACCAGTAGTTTCAATTTATAGCCTATGTCAATATAGTTACCATGAGTACAACCTTTTTCCCTTTTTGAATAGGAAATTTTTAGGGATTGAAATTGATTTGATTTGGTGGAGAATTTAAAGATAATTGAATTGGGTATGTTTTTATTTTTCTATCTCAGGTAGGAATTTTGGTACTTTCAAGGACTAGTGCTCATTTTAGGACTTCTCCCTAATGAAAAATTTGAATTGGATTCTATTTCTATTTGGTATGTCACAATAATCGAAATGCATTAAGGCTTCCATTATTCAATATTTCTAAAGTTCTTAACAATGTGAGCTAAAATGTATCTTATCAATGCAACATTAATTATTCAAACTAGGACATGCAACTTATGTTGGGACTGAGTGCATCTGCAAGGTTTGTGGCACACACATTACTTTATATGCCTCTCTAGATACCCTTGATTCATCTCAAGCTGCATTTCATGATTTAATCCAAAATAGCTATAACTAAACTTTGCAGTATAAGAGTTTGAAATGAACTTGGATTTACAATTGTTGTCTGAGTACTATGTCTTTGACAAGATATGCAATAAGATTTAAGATGCTTGTCTTGCACAAGTAATAAATTTTCTCACTTTGAAGTAAGCTATAAAATTTAGGAACTACCTTTGAATGTGATATAGATTGGTGGACCATACGATTGTCTTTAGCCATGTGATCTAGAGTTCTCAGTGCATTTTCATGTATGATAATGTACTCCCATGTGAACATCCCAATTAAGTGTGAAACAACTCCCTCATGTTCAATTTCAACACCAATTTTATTTTTTTGTTGCTAGGTTTGCAAGAGAGGCTAGAACTAGAGTAACAATGTCATGAATTTGAGATATAAGTGTTTTGACAAGAATGGTTAGGCTAGCAGATTTCACAATGGAAAATTTGTTATCATCAAAACTAATTCATCACTAGATGCTATTTTTCTTTCCATTTATGATGATGGAATAAGTTCCTGCCATCTTTAGCTGGAAAATTGTGAGACAACTGAGCTGCAAATCTTTGATCATTAACAAAAGCCATATCTTTCTATGAATAATTCCTGTTGTAGGGATTTTTTGAATGTTACCATTTAATTTGTCTTCATTCTCCTAAATATGGATTTTAGCTCCTTGGTCTCTCTATCTTCCAATAAATGTGGAGAAAAAGGGCTTCTATTATATCTTGGTTAAGAATTGTACTCTCAGTAAAATTTAAAACTAGAATTTATTTGTGGCCACTAAACATTAGTTGTGAGGGTGAATTTTGTTGTCTATATCAATCATGTATCTAGGTTAGGAGTAATTCATGGGATTGTATGTTTTTTATTACATATCTACATAGAGAAGTTTAAGACACATTTGGCAAGTAACTCACCAAGCATTGTAGTTGGGAAGATTACTGAATTCAATTTTGACTTCCTTTTGACCAAATTTACAGATTACATTTGTGTTCTTTATTAGCCTATTTTAGTAATTTCAAATGTCTAAAATGTCTTAAATGCAGGCTTTTGACTTTTGCAAAAGAAATTCTTTCAGATTTTATAGCAAAGACCAAAGGCACTAACCTAGATTGGATTCAAATACCTGGGATGAAGGTTGGCTTTTCCTAAAGCTAACTTGTGCAGCTACATCATCTAGAAAACTCTTAAAAAATGATCTTGATGTCAAATACTGTGTTTTTTTGGTTAGCCTGGTTCATATCCCATTGGAGTCATGGCAGTAGGTCATGATTGTGATGGAGTGGATGCTTGAGCATGTGGCCTTGTAGGGATGGATTCCAGAAGGGTATGAAAGCTCTGTCTTAAAATATAGGATTTTCAAAAATATTTAAAGTTAATATTGCTTGTCAATTAGATATTGTAGAGGGAAATGACATAGTTGATGTCTAATCTCAAATTTAAAAATATTCTTAAGCTCGACTGTACTGGTTTAGGCTAAAACATTACAAACTATTTCCTTGGAAGCTAATTAGTTTTTTTTTTACTTCATAGTCTTCTTTTCTTCAATAGTTTTCCAATCATCTTTCTTCTAAACATCATGATGTACTCTGATTATCAATCTTGCACAACAATTTATTTATCTATTCGCAGCATCCCAATGCTTGCCCAAATTTTTGGATTCATACGATAGGGAATTCACTTCCTGACTTGATGCAGATGTTGATGATCCATTCATCTAATGAAAAATTTGTCAAGTCAGTAAATTAATAATTTTTGATTTACTGTAAAGAATAAATCATTTATGTGATTCTTATGCAACCAAACTTTGTCTATCTTGATTAGAATTGTATCCATGATAGAAAGAAGCAATTAAAATTATTGTCTACAAACAAACACACTAGGTCAGTGGGGAGTTGAAAGTACATCCAATTAACAAAAGTTAGGATAAAATGAATCCTAGGATCTGAATAATTAATAAACATAATCCAATGTAAACATAACTAGAAGGGTTAAATCTATGTGGGTAAAAGTCAAACTGCATGATCCAACAAGAAGCACAAATAGCCATCTGAGAGGGGAAGACTCCTCAAGGAAACACAAAGATGATGAAAACAAGCTTGAAGCAAGGATGGTAATTGGTATTGTTACACATCAACAACAAATCTTCTAGCAGAGGAACCAATAGTTCACCATCCACTGCCATGACAAATTGATGTAAATATTACTAGAAGAGTCAAACCCATGTAGGTAAAACCCAATCTGTATGATCAAACTTAAAATACAATTACCATGTGAGGAAAGAAGACCTCCCAAGGAAACAATGATCCAATGAATACCAAATATGAAGGCCAATGATGATGATCAGAATTGTTACACAAATGTAACAAATTGTTTGGTAGAAGATGCAACAACATTGTAATGTCCCCTTTTGTATAATATTTTGGTTGGACCACAAATGCATACTTTTTAATTTTCATGTCTTCCTTGGTCCATTTTTGTTTAAATATTCTCCCTCTTCTCTCCCCATATGTCTCTCTTAGGTCCTTGTAGTCTCTTAAGTGTTGGGGTGTGTCCAGTCTTTTAAGTGCTTGCTAGCCATAGGAGTTTTGAAGCTCCTCATCTTGACATGCCTGTATATCTAAGTATGATCTTCCCTTTGTCCCTTTTATGCCAGAATTTTAGACTTGTCCATCTGGTTATGCCTTCCTTTCATTCCTTGCTAGAGTGTTGGAGCTTCCTTTCCTTGGTTACCCTTCTTATCTCATCTGGTGCAGAGTGCACACAACAAAAGTGTGAAATGACCCATTTACTATCATAACCATTTAACTATAGATGGAAAAAATTGAAATCATGTTTAATGGAAAATACTAGTATACATGGTATGATTATTTTTTAAAGGGTACTAGCTCAATGGAAGAGCACCTACTTTACAATTAGAAGGATGGTGGTTCGATTCCATCGTGCCCTAATATGACTAAATATATGATTAAATTAATGACTAAATAAATGACTAAATAAATGACTAAATAAATGAATAAATAAATGACTAAATAAAATACTAAATAAATGACTAATTCAATGACCAAATCAATGACTAAATAAATGACCAAATAAATGACTAAATCAATGACCAAATCAATGACCAAATCAATGACCAAATAAACAACCAAATAAATAACCAAATAAATGACTAAATAAATGACCAAATAAATCACTAAAATAGTTTAGTCATAAATTTGGTCGTGAGATAAATGACCAA
>MU227494.1:414524-442309 GCA_018584345.1 Thuja plicata | reverse complement strand
GCAAGATTAGTATGCAAGGGATATGCACAAGAAGAAGGTATTGATTATGGAGAAACCTTTGCACCCGTTGCTAGACTAGAAGGAGTTAGAATCTTACTTTCTTATGTTGCATTTAAAGGATTCAAGGATACCAAATGGATGTCAAATCTGCATTCCTAAATGGAATACTAGAAGAAGAGGTATACATTGAACAACTAGAAGGGTTTGTTAATCCAAAGAAGAGAAACATGGTATGTAGACTACATAAAGCCTTTTATGGATTGAAACAAGCACCAAGAGCCTGGTATGAAAGACTTCACTCATATCTCATTAGCATAAAATTTGTTAGATCAAGTGAAAATAAAAATCTTTACTTAAAAGAAGATACTGATGGTAATATTCTAATTGCTGAAATTTTTGTTGATGATATCATTTTTGGGGGAAATGAATTGTTATGCAAATCCTTTGCTAATGAAATGAGCAAGGAATTTGAAATGTCTATGTTTAGAGAGATCACATTATTTCTTGGTCTACATATTCTTCAACAAGATGCTGGCATATACATCACTCAGTCCAAATACATCAAGGAAGCGCTAAAGATATTCAAGATGGAAGATTCCAAACCAGTTGGAACACCTATGGCTACTGGATGAAAGGTGAAAAAAGAAGACAAGACAAATGAGGTAAATCAGACCTTATATAGATCAATGATTGGAAAACTGATGTTTGTTGTTCACACCAGACCAGATATAGCACATGCAGTGGGGATAGTTGCAAGATTATCTACTAGTCCCAAAGAATCACATATGACTACTGTCAAAAGAATTCTAAGATATCCGAAGAACACCGAGGACTATGGATTATGGTACAAAAGAGAAGGAAAATTTGAGCTACAAGTATATACAGATTTTGATTGGGCTGGAAACATTGATGACCAAAAGAGCACAACTGGAGGAACATTCTTCATGGGTGACAGACTTGTCACATGGATCAACAAGAAGAAAGGATGCATGTCTCAGTCTACTGTAGAAGCATGGTATGTGGTTTCTGTTGCAAATTGCTCCAATATTGCATGGATCAAACAATTACTGGAAGGTATGCATATGAAGATCCTTGAACTAGTAATTATCTATTGTGATAATACCAGTGCAATAAATATTTCTAAGAATCCATTCATGCATGCTAAGACTAAGCATATTGCTATCAAGTATCACTATCTAAGAGAAAAAGTGAAAGAAAAATAAGTGACAATAGAATATGTTCAATCAAAGGAACAGTTAGCTGATATATTCACCAAGCCATTACCAAAGGATACTTTTGAGTACCTGAGACAGAGACTAGGGGTTCAACCCTTTTCTATCGGTTAGTAATCTGACTAGGAGGTTGCATCAGTCTATACCAAATATGAAGATTAGTCATGTTGATGCAAACACTGAGATGAACAAAAAAAGATATATTTGTACATAGGAAGGTACATATATGCACTGAAAACCAGAACTTTGTATTGCCGATGGCTAGGGAAATTCAAGGAATATGTTATGCAAAGGGATGAAACATGATATAGATGATAAAATAAGGAGAAGTATTTTTGTTTGGCATTGTTGTCAAAGGGAGAGATGTTCTCATTATCATACAAAATGAAGATAAATATCTCATTATCATAAGGGAGAATTATCATCAGAGAGATTTGCTTTATCATACAAAGGGAGAGATGATTCCATATCACATAAAGGAGAGATATGATAAAGGGAAGGATTATATCATTATCCATGAAAAGAAGTTCATGAGAATTAGAAAGGAAGAGTTAATCAATATTCTAAAGGAGAGAAATTGATTACATATGAAATATCCATCTAAGGGAGAGAAATAACAAAGGGAGAGAGTTCAGACAAAAAGGAGAAAGATTGCTGCGAAAGGAAAAAGAGATTATCAAGAAGAGGAATGGTCAAGGCAGAGCACATATCAGAATAGAGATATCAGATGATACATCTATCTAGTGAAGGGATTGAATATAGAATACAACCACTCTACATGAAACAAATCTAAGCTATTTTTGAGCTTACCGAGAGCCAAACATTTGTAATAGTTACATTAGGAAATCTTGATGAAACTATATATTTCATATTGCATTAGTGATAGTATAGTATGATAATGTAGTATGTTTCCATCAATGCCAAAGGGAGAGATTGATGACATGTAACTAATTGAATGTTTGAAGATGTTAAGTTGATCACCAAAATGAAGAAGGATAATGCAAGACATTAAATTAGTTAATGGATTGTATTGTCATTGATGTAAAATTGATATAATCTAATCAGTTATAATCAAAGTGTCAAAGACTTCAGAGAATCAAAGAGATAAAGATTATTCTTTCTGTAATGAATAAAAGATAAGCATTCACATTGTGACTACAAACAACGATGGTCAGTGGAACCCAACGGATAGATATCACTGACAGTCAAGTCACAGTGATGCCCGAGCAAGAACACCGATGAGCATTACCGATGAGAAGAATCACAAGAAAACCTGATGGCTAGAAACATAGTGTAAACTGACAAAGAAGCCCGAGGTGAACTGGAGTAATGACCGATACTATCAAAGAGTTAAACCAAAACTAACTTGAGTTTAGAAATGACAAAATATCTAGCTGGCAGAGCTAAATATAGAGTTAACTAGTAGTTATCATTGTTTTCATCAACAAGATAAGCCAGAGATAAGTAATGGATTTAAAGATGATTTTGTCCAGTTGGCAAGAAGATCTCAGCGAGATAAAATAGGAGTTTTGCTTTAAATCTAATTGGCAAGAATTGTGGATCACACGAAGATCAAGAAGATCAAGAACCTAACAATGGTGATATCATGTCTATAAAGAGACAACTCAATTCATTACGGATTGATGTGGGTGAAAGAATGAAAAAGAGGATGCTAAAGAGAAACTGATGAAGAGAAACTTAATACAGTGCTGATCAATCTTACTGATCCACCATTATAGTACTCAAAAGTTTCAAACTTTTGTTTATCACCGGTCATGTGGTGAGTGCAACCACTATCTATAATCTAGAAATCATTCTCACTTACCTTAGATGAGTGTAGTTTCTACATACCTTTATTCTTCATTTGAATCATCCTTCATGGCCACAAATACCATCTCAATGTCTTCATCAGATTCGGTGTCACTATCTCCATCTCTGTTCTCAGCTAGGTAACAAGCTTTCTTCCCTTTGTCCTTGTAGTCTCGGGTATCTTTCTGTCAGATTTTCGGTTGCTTTAGTAATCTCTATTGTCACTTCTATCAAAATTCTTTTCATATGATCTGTCATTACTTCTGTCATCTTTTCTTATGTTAGGACATCTAGTAGCAAAGTGTCCAATCTCTTTACAATTAAAACATACAAGTGGTAATTTACTTTTGTATCTACCTTTTCCTCTTTGCAATCTTCTAGCCATTAGTGCTTCGATCTCATCAAGATCTTGGTCATCACTATCACTTTCACTATCATTTCTAATAGTGTTTTTATGACTTGACTTACTTATTTTCAAGGAAGATTTGAATGCAAACTCAATAGATGGTAAGACATTGTTATCAAAGTTATTCATCTCAAATGAAATCAGTCTACCAACCGAACTATCAATAGTAACATTATTGTTTGCAACTGCTCTCATTTCTTGTATAGTAGATACTCTAATAGAATATACAGGCAGTAATGTTCTTAGGATTTTAGTTACCACTGTCTCTTCTTAAAGTATGCCTCCAACTCCTTGGATAGCATTTACCTCTTATGTTTTCTGCCTTAGCTCTAAGTACATTAGCATCTCCTCCATGTACCAGCTTCAATTTATCCCACATTTTCTTTGTAGAGGTGCATTTTTTGACATCTTCAAACTCGGCATTGGAGAGAGAGGAAACAAGTTCTATCATCATGCAATTATGCTCATGCTTTTCTCTTAATTTCTCAAGTGTGTGAGGTCCTGTAGGTAACACAAATTCAATATCTAAGTATTGAAAAACATCATTTCCAATACCTGATAGGTGGATTCTTATCCTACTTTGCCATGATGCAAAGTTGTCCTTGTTCAACTTGGGCACATCTCATTCGCTCATCTTGTGATATTTTACTTAGGTCTTGAAACCTTCCTTCTAAGAACACATGCTCTGATACCAATTGTTAGAATAACTGAGAGGGAGGGGGGGGGGTGAATCAGTGGCCTCAAAAATATTCTAATAAATAAACCCAAAAACTTAGTATCACAACATTAAGCCTCTAGTTATCTCCAGTCCTACAAGATGAATGCCTTCAAATAATCTCAACAAATAACTACTGCTCAGAGTTCATTGTTAAAACTTATTCTTACTGTTTACCGATTAGCAGTCTTTTATTTATTGAAATGCAGTAAATAACTTAGTTTATATCGATCAATCCAGATTAGTTATGTGTAATGAAAAACACTAAAGTAATGACTCATAAACACATTTACACATGGAATTTTAACGTGGAAACCCTATTAAGGGAAAAACCACTTGGGACTGGTAACCCAAAATTTTCACTCTTATGAAGTGAGCTTGGTGAAGAGCCAACCCTATTAAAGGTTACAAATACACTGTTATGTGTGACCTTGTTAGAGGATTTAAATAGAATAGTTTGTCACTTGATAGCGGGCATCTCTATGCTACCTTTTATGACCAAACCCAGTGTAGTTTGTCAAATGGTATCTCACATCTCATGCTATCTTCATGACCAAACCTTTTGATACTCCTTGGGATGTATCTCAATATAGAAAGGATTGTTAAGTCCTACTCGGTTAAGAAAATTTCTGAATCAATGGTTAAACTGAAACAATAAATGATGCTATGCTTCTTTGTTGCTCGGTGTTTGCAGAATTAGCTTTGTTCTTCAACTTGATTGATCAGGTTTGATTGAAGACTTCTTTCTTCATCATTTTCTCTTCAACATCTTCTTTTTCTATTAAGCCCTAATTCATAATGAATTAGCTTGTGTCTTTATAGACATGATATCACCGTTTCTCAGTTCTTAACTTTCTTGTTCTTGGCGTGATCCTCAATCTTAGCCAATCTTGCTTTAAATATTTACTTTAGTTTTATCTCGTAGATTTCTCCTTGACAACTGGAATAAAACATATTTAAATCCTTCTCTTATCTCTGGCTTTAACTTGTTAATGAAAATAATATTAACAACCAGTTAACTCATTCTTTAGCTCTTTGTAGCTAAGTCTTTCGTCGTTTCTGAACTTCAGTTCCTTTTGGTGTTTATTTATTTATTGACTTCAGTCAACACTTTAGTTCTCCTCGGGCATCTCCATCAGAGTTGTCTGTCCGCTAGGCATCACTATGAAGTTTTTCTCGTTGGTAATGCTTGTCGGGTTTCTTGTTGGGGAAACAGTGTGACTTTCCTCTCGGGTTTCTCTATCTGTCGAGGTGCTCTGCTCGTCGCTATTTGTAGTCACTTAGTGAATGCTGATATGATAACATAACCTTTATCTTTATGATTCTCTGAAGTCTTTGGTAGTTTGAATATAACCAATCAGATTATATCAAGTTGACATCAATGACAATACAATACATTAACTGATTTAATGTCTTGCATTAACTTTCTGTAGCTTGGTGATCATTAAATTAACATCTTCAAACATTCAATCAGTTATAGTTCATCATCTCCAATGAATGAGCCCCTCAACGACCAAGTCCTTCAGTGACTGAGCCCCTCGGTCCACACAACAACCGAGTAACACTCCAATTACTCTCCAAAACAACTACCGAGAAAATCCAAGATGCTCATGTATCACTAGTCTAGTGTGAGTAAGATATTATAAACCTCCAATCATGGCTCTGTAATTTTTTTGAAAAATGTTTTGAGATTTATCAGTAGTAGTAAGCTTGCAACCAATAAATCATAGGTGTTCCAACAGAGTTACAATCTTCCATTCCACACTTTTTCAATAATTCCTTAAGATACTTGGTTTGAGAGATGAAAACACCATGTTTGTTTTGAGTAATTTACAAACCAAGGAAGAACTTCATTTCACCAATCATAGACATTTCAAATTCACTTTTCATTTCCTCAGAGAACTTCTTACTCATTTCATCATTACCTCAAAAAATAATATCATCTACAATGACTTCAAAAATTAAGATTCCATCTTTATTGGTTCTCAAGTACAAATCGCTATCTGCACTACCTTTTCTGAAACCAAGATGTAGTAAATACATGTCTAACCATGCATACCATGCTCTAGGATCTTGTTTCAGTCCATACAATGCCTTTTTCAAATTGAAAACCATGTCTTCACCATCTGTCAAGGGAAAACCATTAGGCTACTCAATGTAGACTTCTTCCTCTAGATCTCTATTGAGAAATGTAGATTTCACATCCATCTGATATACCTTAAAGTCCTTGTGTGTGGGATAAGCAAGGAACAATCTTACTACTTTTAATCTAGCAACACGAGAAATTTTTTCTTCAAAGTCTATGCCTTCTTATTGTGAGTATCCTTTACAAACCAATCTAGCTTTATTCCTTACAACCATACCTTCTTCATTCATTTTGTTTCTAAAAAACCATTTAGTTCCTATAACATTCTTTTCCTTAGGTCTAGGAACCAATTGCCAAGTTTTTTTCTCTCTATCTGATCCAATTCTTCCTAAATTGCTTTAGTCCAAGATTCATCTCTACATGCCTCATCAGTAGTTTTTGGTTCTACTTGTGAAATAAAACAAATCTCATTTATTATTCTAGATCTTGTCATCATACCTTTATTTGCACCACCGATAATTTGATTCTCAGGATGATTTTTCTAAACATACCTTGGTGTCTTTGGAGTTTCAATAGGATCATTCAAGCACACTTTTATTCCATTGTCAATCTCAAGAGATTCCTCATGACTTGCAGTAATCTCCCTGTTCTCTGGTATTTGATTACAGTCAGTTCTTTCCTGAATCCAAAATGTCTCATCAACTTTAACATTAGTACTTTCAACCATCTTCCTCAATCTTAGATTGAAACACTTATAAGCCTTACTTTTAGTAGAGTAACCAAGGAAATTTACTTCATCACTTCTATCATAAAAATTTCCTATCTCATCATTCCTTTTGACATAACATTTGCTACCAAATATTCTAAAGTATTTTACAGTAGGAGCATGATCAAACCAAATTTCATGTGGTGTCTTATTGGTACCTTCTCTAATCTAAATTCTATTTAAAGTGTAGACTGCAATATTGACAACTTCTCTGCAATGCATATGCAACACATTCCCTTCAAGCAACATAGTCTTGGAAGTGTCTAATATAGTTATGTTTCNGCATGATCAAACCAAATTTCATGTGGTGTCTTATTGGTACCTTCTCTAATCTAAATTCTATTTAAAGTGTAGACTGCAATATTGACAACTTCTTTGCAATGCATATGCAACACATTCCCTTCAAGCAACATAGTCTTGGAAGTGTCTAATATAGTTATGTTTCTTCTCTCTATAATCCCAATCTGCTGTGGTGTCTTAGGAGCTGATGTTTTTCTGTACATTCCATGCTCTTTGCAGTAGTTATTGAATACCTTTTATGTGAACTCTCCACCTCTATATGACCTTAAACATTTTATCTTCAAACCTGATCCATTCTCAACTTTTGCTTTGAAAATCTTAAACTTATCAAAAGATTCAGACTTCTCTTTAAGAAATGCAACCCACATCATCCTAGAATAAACATCAACAAAGAGTATAAAGTACCTTTCACCGTAGTAAGATCTTGTTGGTGTAGGACCACAAAGATTTGTATGTACCAGATCCAACTCCTCCTTTTTTGAGTAATATTTTCTTTGAAAACTACTTCTAGTTTATTTTCCCATCATACACTCTCTACACATGGTGTTAGAAGGCTTCACAATTTTTAGTGAATCTCTGACTGCATTTGTGATACTTTCTTTCACAATGTTATCAAAATTTATATGATAGAACCTTCTATTCTATAACCAACTATCGTCAAACTTCGCAACAAAACAAGTAGCCTCTATAGTATTCCACTTAAACACATTACTTCTTTTATTTGTACCTGATGTGACCAAATCTCCTGTCTGACTTCTGATAGTACATTTTCCATCATTGAACTTCAAATGATAGTCCTTGTCTACAAGTTGTCCAACACTCAACAAGTTGTGCTTAACTACATCAACAAGCAAGACATCATCAATATTAGTTTTACCATCAAGAATAATCGAACCTACTCCAATGATCAATTTAGGAGTGTTATCACCAAATCTGACTATACCACCATAATATTTAGTTAGTTGAACAAACTAATTTTTATCACCAGTCATATGATGTGAACAACCATTGTCTATGACCCATTCTAATTTCCTTTCAATGTGAAAAACTAAGGCTCTTTCTTCCTGAATAGGCTCATCATATTTAATATCAATAAATCCAATTTTATCATAATCCACAACATCATCATGAGACACACCTTCACTAGCATAGTAAAATTCCCTATCCTTACAATAATTAGGTCTATAAAACTTGGATTTATGCTTAGGAACCCTTGTAGGACATCTAGATGCAAAATGACCAATCTTATTACATGAAAAACACTTCAGGGGTAACTTTCCTTCAAATTTACCTTACGGCCTCTCTTTTCTCTTCTTGTGATCAAGGCCACACATTCATCTAGTGTCCTTTCCTCTTCCTCTATTTTTTCCCAATCATCAACATATTCACCAAGCTCTTCATACCTATTACCTCTTATGGTGCTTTCAAGACTTGATAAAGTATTTTTTTCATTGTGCACAGACACCTTGAATGTAGATTCCACTTTAGGTGATGTATCCTCCAACTCTGCAGCCTCAAAGGTGGTCAGCTTAGCAATCAACATCTCTATGTTGAAGTTCGTTGTCAAAGGTATGATCTCTTATATCGTGTGCACTTTAATTTTGTAGGCAGATGTCAAAGATCTGAGAATATTTGCGATCACTTCTTCTTCATTATATGTGCCTCCTGAGTTTCTAATGCCTGTAACAACCTTTGTAACCCTCTGTACATATGCTCTGACATTTTCATCATCTCGCATTCTCAAACTCTCCATTTTAGTCTTTCAATTCTACAACTTCATCTAATTAGTATACTTATCTCCTTCATATAGTGCCTCTAGTCTTGTCTAGATTTTATGTGTCGAATCCAAGTCTTTAACCTCCATAAATTTTTCCTCATAGAGTGCGCCAATCAATTCTTCTCTAGCATCCATATTATAAGAGAATAAATTATTTTCATCCTCAGTAGCATTTTCTAATTAATCTTTAGGCTTGATCTTCTCCTCCTTATTTGTAATCATCCAATGATCAATTCCTAAGCAGAGTAGGTGAGTTCTCATTTTGGTATTCCAACTGTCAAAAATTTCAGCATCAAATTTTAGATGAGCTCCTTCTTATAGAACGCCATCTTCAGGATCACCTCAAGTTGTTAACATTTCTCTTTGAGGACTACAAGGTATGATACCAATTTCTAGAAATAATAGTCCACTAATACAACTGAGAGGGGGCGTGAATCAGTTGTGAGACAAATTATTAAAATTTAAAATTATAAAATAATTACTCAATGCAAATCTGAACACATCAAAAGAAACATCATAACACAAGCAATTATTCTCAAGGGAAAAACCCCGGTGGGAATGATGCCCAAAAATAATGTACTGAAAATATTATATCCCTATTAGGAGATCTAGCTCTATGAGGAGATGATTATTACATACAGTAGATAGTCCTTGTTAAAGGACATACCTTGTTAGGAGTCAAGAGAAATAAGAGGCTCACTGCCCAAATGAGAAGGTTAAATCCACCTTATGGACTCACTGTCCAAAGTATAGATATAGAGGTATAAAATAACCAGTGAACTGATTGATAGCAACTTGATTTGCCTAAACAATTCCAATTAAGTTCATCACAATCACTATCTCTTCTCTACATCCAAGAGACTTCATAATTACAAACTCGCATCTTCCTCATCATACATTCATATTTCCTCATCAAGAAACAAATCTCCTTTATACAAGTTATAATAAGAAATTAGGTCAGCCTGTTAAGACTTCCCCAATGCACAAATAATTACATAGACCCATAATAAGATACACACAGTACCTTAAACAAGTAAACATTAAATAAAAATCATTAGTTACACTCCAAGATCCATAGTCCATGCTCACAATCCTTTAAATACCTTACATCACTGTAGTCGGCCACAAATAGGTCTTCACAAGATCACATGTCACAACTAACATCACCAAGAATCCAGTGACCCAAGAATCACAAAGAATGTTCTCTAATGTATCTTCTATCATGCCTTAAGACCACATATCATAACTCATGCTCGCATCTATGTTATCCCAAAAAATCAGAGACCATCTATGTCATAATCCTCTATCACTGCACTATAACCAGTGTTTACCAAAACATCTATAACTCATGCAAATATCAATATAAGATCCAACAACTCCTTAGAAATAAGGTATACGTTCATCCCTCTACACAAATCTGTGCTTGCATATGTTGATATGTCGTACAATGTCTGTACACACCTGTCTTGAAGTCGCTTGTACTGGTGATAACAAGTCTTTCTGAGACTTCTACTATATCCAACTAAAATATATGTTAACATCGATGACAAAACATGAATGTCAACAACAGTCCATGCTAGGAGATAAAAGGGATCCAAATAGACCATAACATGCCTTCCTCAATTGATTTAACCCAAGCACACACAACAAAGCATCCTCCATTGGGGACACAAAATATAATGTGTAGAAAAACATTAAAAATTGTTAACTAGTCAGTTGAAAAACATTCTCCAATGCTCATAAATCAATGTGGGTATAAACACACCATGGAAAAATATACAAAAAACTATTAAACCTTCCTCCAAAGCATATCTAGGTCAGAGGAACATAATTCGATTAAGGTAATCAACTGAGTCAGCCATAGAAAATCACAAACACTGATGTCAAACAAAAAAACAACATATCTTCACTTGCGAAGCAAACCAACATAAGATATATGAAGTAAGACACTGCACAAACATTAGGAACATGTCCACAAAACCACACACCCAGAGACCCCAATGCAGAGAAATATGGATCATTCTCTAAACCATTCCTAACCTTTCCTAATAATCAACCTTACTGTCAGTAAAACAAAAATCACAACCTCAACTATTGAATAATTGGGACTTGAAAACATGCTAGTGAAACATTCACAGACCATACATATTATAACTAGAACCACAAGCCACCAAATGCTTATGCAAAGGAACATCAATAATTCTCTCATAAGGATTTAAAATGCTCTTTCATGCATATTCTAGCTTCCCATACTTCCACCTTCCAGATTCACAACGTACTAACTCGTTACCATGACAAGATATCATATAAATATTTGATCACTCATTTCAAGACCTAAACTATCTTCCACATAGCAGGAAATAATTCTCTTCCTAAAATAAATATTGCTAATATCTCCCTCAATGTCAGTTGCAAGTTCCCAATGAACATCCTCTAAAATTCACCACCAAGTAGGGCATAAGGAACTTTCATAGATATCGATTGGTACCTTGAGATGAAGTCACTCAGCTTCTCATTTGGATTTTTTTTATAGTGGACAAGGTCAGCGATAGTGACCTTATTGCCTATGTTTGCTTGGAACCATACATGAAAAATATCAATTAGTTGATCGTATGTTTGAATGAAATAATCCAAAATAAAGAAAGACAATTCCATTGAAGTTTCTTTAAGCGACCAAGAGAACAAATTGAGAAATATTTAATCCAAGTTATAATAATTTCTGCACAAAGTAAGAAAGAAATTGATGTGGGATTGAGGGTCCCCATCACCATTATATTTTTCAAACTTTAGGGACTCAACCTCCTATGGAAACATAATATTTAGAACTTGCACAGATAGTGGACAACAACAATAGTATGACACAATAGAGTTTTGATTAGTCGTAGCAGAGATATTGGAAAGCTAATGTTGCAATTGACCCATATTTTGTCATATGGTATTAAGAACAAGGTTATGAAGGCAGAGGAGGTAGAGGTAGATTACCTATTCCACCATCAGGAGCATCAGAGCCCCCATCACCAACACCAGTGCTAATATTGGCACCAAAACTACTATTGACACAAGTTCTAGTGCTAGGAGGTGGAACATTGTACCCCAAAGGAACCTTACCCACAATGATACTAGGTATAACATAGTTGGATATGTGATTAATGTTAGCATTCCGCTATACCATGTGCACAAACACCCCAGACATAGTGACGCCAATCTATGCACCATTGGCGTCAGATTGAGCATCCTAGGGACCAGGCAGAGTGATATGCACATGAGTTCTTAAGATCTGACTTAATGCCATTAGCACTTTGAGGCATTTCTTATCTAAAATTAGCATTTCCCTTAGGTTGCTAATGTTAGATCTAGCCTTTTAGCAAACATTCTCCTTATTGAGAAATTTTTCAAAATCTGTCAAGTTCTCCTCAAGAGACATAATCTTATCAAATTGGATTGTAAGGAAGATTCATGACCTATTGTAGGAGGAGAATCAAGAGGAGAGTTTGTTGGAGTCGTGTTCTTGAAACCAAATTTAAGAGAGGTATTGATTCCTAATATTGGACCAAAGGAATGAGATCTAAAAGGGTCATTGAGATCCACATATCAAGTAAACATTGGGCTCGGTGTAGTAGGACTATACCATTCAGGAGGAATGCTTGGTATTAAGGATCTCCTCACAATAATTCCTGAAGTGATCTATATTGTGAAACTCATAGAAGAGCCTCAAAACATTCCAATAATCACTTGAAGAGAACCAAAGATGAATTTGCATTCACATTGGATTCACCAAAGTATGGAGAAAGGAATTTTCCACCCTCAAGATTGTTGAAATCCCAATGAGTGAATCTACCCTTGGGCCACCTCACTTGCCATTTGTTGAGCTAGGGAGATTAATTAAGTAACCAAAATTAAACTTAAAAGTGATTGCAAGATAAACAAACAAGGACAACTTTACACTATGAACTGATAAAGATATTTTGATTACAAAAAATGAAAGAGCTACTGATCAAGATCAATTGGTAAAATTTGCTAACTCACTATATCAGATGCCAGGGTGAGTCTAGGACTACAATGCAAATTTGGGACGTTAGCGTGCCACACATGTGTCCCATATGCACAGAGTATGGAGTTTCTACCAGAAAGGCTTGAGATTGTTAGCTAAGATAGCTAAACTAAAAATTAAAAAAAATATAAAAACTAGAACATAAATAACAGAGCAAAGCAACTACTCTAAAAAAGGAAGAGGAGTAGAACTTCACGAATGGAGGTAGAAGAATCCCAAGATTCACTAATCCATTTACTCCTTCAAAACCTGTACACAACTCCAAGATGATGAAAAAGTGTTGGGCTATTTGTTTAAGAGGCCTGTTGAAGTCAAATCCCTGTTTGGTATTTTCGTCTTCGCGAACAACCAAGATATAATAGATAAATTGATAATGATAAAAAATATTAACAAGATAGAAAATGATAAGAGTCATGATATTCTAAATCAATTAAAAGGTGTAAGAGTAGGATTAATCCCCCTTCAAAGCTACAAAGTTGGAGCTAGATGGGTTGAAGGCAAGAATGAAATTTTGTATGTGAAGGAGAATGTTGAAGTTGTGATAGAATGAGAACAATAAGCTGGAAGTTGTCAAAAAAAAAAAAGTCCAGAGAGTGAGAGTGGTGCAGGAGCACACCTAGCTCAAACCCTTAGCTTTTTATTTCTGGCATGTACTGACTCTAGCCCAGTCAGGAGAGTTGGTGTGGACCTTAGAAGGTCATTTTTTTTATTTCCCTAAGATGGATATGACTAGGTCAATCCATGTTTAGATAGGATTCTTAGTTGGTTTCCTTTAGTTGTGTGTGTGTGTGAGGTAGTTGTAAGCCTATGCAAATCCAACCAAGGCATCAGGACCTTTTGATAAGATGCTCGGTATGACTAGCGCTCGGTTAACACTGTCGGTTAACACTGTGAATTTTGGTTAACACTGTCAGTTAACACCGTTGATAAACATTGTCGGGTAACACTGAGAAATTCGGTTAACACTGGAACCGATTTAGACTGGTGCTTGGTTTGGCATTATTGTTGCTCAGTAAATTCAGTCGTAACGGTTCGTGAAAAGTGGATCTTGTCTTTTATGGACGGTATGGGCAATTGTAACGGTTCCCGAAGAGATGCTTGTGAATGAATGGACAGTTAGGGTTGTTCCAATGAGAGGATGGTTACTAATAACATCCCAAGCCTTCATTTAGAGAAGAGGAGAGATATGAAAAAGAAGAGAAGTTACATAAAAGTTACAGAGTTGCAGATTATTGTAGTTCTTGATTTTGTTTCCAGAAATGAGAAGTTGAAGACTGTGTGTTTAGTGGATATCAAGCTTCTTTGTTCACTTTGCATGCTAGTAGATTAGTTTACTTTATTTCTATTTTGCAAGTTGTTACTTTCTTCACCCATTCTGGGTTGTAAACAGTAATGGCCCCTCGAGATTCCTGAATCCATGGTGAGAATCATGCGTTGGGATGGAACTTGAGAGGAGTCCTTGTATATAGCTTCCTTTTTGTTTTTGGTAGGAGAAGCAACAACAACGAGTCTGGAGATCTTACCCTAGGCGAGCTCGGTAATAGTCTGGCTAGTGAAGAGAATGAAAGCAATGTTCTAAAAACATTGATTGAGTGAGTAGAATGAATCTATTTGTGTAGGTTCAGTGAGGAAGATGGATAACATGTTGATGGGGACCGAGTCTTGAAGGGGAGGTAAAGCTGATAATGACTTACTTCGGTTTAGGGTTGTGAATACCCTAAGAGATCTAGGAGAAAGATCTCAGAGCTTAGCCAAGCTAGTTCTGTAGTAGCAATGAGACTCCAATACCATATCAGAGAGAGATCAAATCGAATTACCAAGAGCCAAGAGAGGAAAAAATAGAGGCCGGAGATGAAGTTTATGCATGATTGGAGGATTCCTCGTGTCAGTCCAGACTATCTTGGGAGGCATTGCACTAACAAAAATAGTAGGTGTGACATCCCAACAACCAACTTTAGACTGTAAATTTGTGGGACAAATGCAAGTTGCGAGACGCACACACATATCCTAAACCAAACAAGCCGCATGGTCAAGAATATAGACAAGGGTGATGATAAGGCTAGTGGGATGATATGAGGGCTTAGGTGGAATTTTGATTTTCAGCTAAAGTGGAGGCATTATGCAATGAAGAATTATTCGAGGTGTAATTTACGACAATACAAGTGTCTAAATCAACTAATTACCATCAACTACCATAATTCAGGCCTCGAAGAACTTCACCCTAGAAATGTGACTTCCTCAAATTATCTTTAAACATTATCAAGTCCTTAATCAATTAATAAAGAATAAAAATTGACTAAACTGAAAGTGTCAAATTTATTAAATTAGATACATAGATTATAAGATTAGTCCATACCCACATAAATAGCCTAAAATTATAGATTTAACCTATAAATAATTTTATTTAATTGTATTTAAATTGAATACCTTCTTCACATTTAGTTTTTCAAAATAATAATTTGACTATAACCTAGTCAAACTCAGACTTAAACATAGTCCGAAATATGCACCTAATCAATACTTTTTTTTTTCTTCCTTTTTTGCCTTTGTTAATTAAATTAAAATAATAAAGAAAGTATAATAAAAAATAAATATGTGTAAACATGCTCTAAAACATGTAAGTGTTAGCAAATTGCTAACACATGTTAACATATATGTTCTAATACATATAAGAGTTAGCAAATAGCTAACATGTTAACATATATGCTAAAACATATGTTAACACTTATTTTTTTTATTATTATACTTTCTTTATTGATTTGTAAGTTTAATTAACAAAGAGAAAGGGGAAAAAAAAAACTCATATTTTGGGGCCATTTTGCGAGTGCCCATTAAATCTAGGACTTTTGAAAAACAAATTTCCAAATCTTGCAAGTACAGGAGGGGCACATTGAAATCCCGTATCAACTTAGTTTTCCTTACGGAACAGTGGGCCAAGCTGAAAACTCTATTAATATAAATTGTACTACTGATCTGGAGAGATAAAAATCCGGAGCGAATTGTGAAACATGCGAACCTAGAACATAAATGTCGTTAACATTAATAAAACAGTGATAACATATATTTTACTGCAAATACAACTATCTTATAAAATCCATCACTATTACTGTAGAGGAGAAGGGTGAGCAAAAAACCCATGTAAAAGAGCCTAAGGATAACAAGAAGACTCCATATTTGACAGAAAGGAGGACCAGAGTTCATCTGTTGTGTCCCCCATATTATAGCTGTTCTCATCTGCAGCATTTGAAACAGCCAGCTGGTTATCAAACAATAATATGTCATCTGTATCAAATGATCCAAACAATCCCATTTCAGAGGGCAGTATACTAAAAGAAAATGTTTCATCCCACATGTTTAACGAATTCACTGTAAATGAGGAACTGGGGTGTTCATCTTGCACAGGTCCACATTCTTCCTCTCCTGAAAAATTGCAGTCTTGAGACTGCATTTTAAGCTCAGATTCATTGGGGATGTTCTCTGAACAAGATTCAAGGGTAGATTGGCTAGAAATCCCTGAAGAATGAGTCTCCATAATAACCCTTTTCTTCTTTGGAGCTCCTTTGTCATGATAATCCTTCTTTCTTTTGAATGTTTCAGTTATGACAACTGATTTTTCCCTTATGGGATGCTCTGTTTCTGAGATTTTGTTTTTATCCGCTGATTCATTAGATGTATTAATAGTTGAGCTGTGTTCAGAGTTAGCATGTTTCTTGGTCTGCAAGCTAAAAATTTGATAGAAGGGTTTGTGAGTCACTGGGTCAATCCCCCTGTCTCCAAGTTTTCTGCTTAAATGGGTGTTCCAGTAATTCTTGATCTCATTGTCTGTCCTCCCTGGCAGACGCCCTGCAATCTGTGACCACCTGCAGTGACAAAATGTGGCATGATTAGGTTTCACACCAACAAGAAGAAATTCTAGATATTAGGTTTCCGCAGTTCAAATGTCTGTGTTCTTTTTTCTCATCAATATGAAACATACTCTATGATTCATCATTATATATGACATGAATCATAGAATATTATTTGAAACATTGATTAAAAAAAACAACTCACAATCAAAACTAAAAGCTCAAATTACAAGAAAAAAATTATGTGAATAACAGAAGAACAGAAGTGGGTTATTCTATCAAAGGTAAGTTGAGTTATCACTTAAGCAACCCAATACTCCAATCAATGGAAAAGGGCTTAACAGTATATCTGAATATCTCCAAACAATATATCTCAAGCTCTTTTCTAAAAATATAAGAGCAAATAATGAGCATAATATTTACACTGATGTTTTGAGGTCCCAAAAAAAGGGGTATATATACTGTACCGGTTGCCTAAAAGACCATGTAGTTTGATGACGAGCTCCTCTTCTTCTGCAGAGATATTTCCCCTCCTCACATCTAAACGAAGATAGTTCATCCATCTTAATCTGCAACTCTTTCCACATCTCAGCAGCCCTGCAAACATTTCTTCATTGTATTAATTTCATAAAGACAGCAACTGCATACTCTGAACTCTTCCATGATATCCCTATTGTTATATCTCTAAGACTTCAATAAAGTAGAGCATGTCAAACACTTTCCTCTAAAACCTCTGCCATACGATAATACAACTGCAATGGTTGCAATGGACAACCACAGAGATATTTGAGTGATTAACCTAATTTCTAAGATGTTAAATCAATTAATGATATCAAATTTTGGCTATCAGTGTTCAAATATCATTTCTAAATTTTATCAATATTTCAAATCACACTCTATGATCTTAAATCAAAATAATCATTTCATGCCCTTTTGACTAGCAACATCTAGGCAGCCAACTAAAACGTATTTCTTACCAAAGAGGACACTTTGTTTTTTTTACTAACTCCTTTATATTTTACATTTTAGTTGACTATTTAGCCAATACCCTTTTGACAGCCCTTCTGATCACCTCAAACCAATGACAAGCTATAGAATTCCAGAGACACCACACATTAAAATATGAATTAAAAGTACAATCCATTTCATTCCCTTTACAGGCCCCAACAACCATTTTTCATCTCCTCAACCCAAAAGCTTAAGAAATCCAGTACTGAACCATTTGAAACACACTGCACTACAAACTATTTTTCAGAAAGCTCCAGATTTAAGTGAAAGATGAAACAACCATCACTATCATTATCTCACGCCATTGTAATCTTAACAAACAAAATCTAGAGCAAAACATCGAGGAAATAAACTGAGTTTGATAAAAAAAACAAAAAAAAAAACACAATAACATCATGTACTATATAAATCTTATGACTATAAAAACTAGACCGATTCAAATGAACAAAACAATCAACTAAAGACCATCTCCATCATCTCAAATCTCCATCTAAACAACCCAAATCTGTACAATCATAAAGATGCTAAATAGTTCATTTTTTCTACTTATGCACTCTCTCATTCATTCTGATGATGAATCAAAGAGTGTAATCCAAAGTGTTGATAAAAAAAGTTCTCACACAATCAGATCCAGAAATCTCATATCATTAATAACTTAATCCTAACATCCATTTTTCATCTCCTCTACCAAAAAGCTAAAGAAATCTAGTGCTGAACCATTTGAAACACACTGCACTACCATTTGAAACTCACTGCACTACAAATTATTTTCAGAAAGCTCAAGATTTAAATGAAAGATGAAACTACCACTATCATTATCTCAAACTATTGTAATCTAAACTATTGTAATCTAAACAAATAACAACTAGAACAATGGCAAATGTCCAGGAAATAAACTCACAGTTGATACTAAAAAATAAGCACAAGAACATTATGAACTATAAAAATCTTATGACTACAAAAGCTAGAACGCTTCAAATGAACAAAACAATCAACTAAAGACCATCTTCATCATTTCAATTCCCCTATCTAAACAAGTCAAATAAATCTGGTACAGTGAAGATGCTAAATACTCATTTTTTCTATTTATTCACTCTCATATTCCGATGATGAATCAAGGAATGTACATGGATAAAAAAATTTCTCACACAATCGAATCCAAAAATATCAAAGTATTATAAATTGTAGTTTAAATTGCAGTAAATGTGGGTAAGAACTTTTTAAACCTGCATTTTTGGGCAAGTCTCTCCAAGAGCCCTCACCATGGGTCTGAATATATTTAGTCAAGATCTCATCTTCTTCAGCAGTCCACCTTCCCTTCTTCAGTCCAACCTGAGCACAACAAGGCGTTCTTCCCATATTATTCTCCTAACTCGAGACAAAGTCTTTGTTAAAGAGATTATACAATCAATAGCTCTTGTCTCATTCTGACAAAAGTGCGTTCTTGGTGAGCTTAATAATAAAATGTTAGGAGGGTTTTTAGAGATGGGGAGTTGGCCACGACCAGAGCCATTGTAGATTGTGCAAGCATAAGTGGAAGTTTGTATATCATGAATAAGTTTATTACATTGCAAGGATATTAACTCCCCACGTAAGTATGTGTTTCTTAAATTTAATGCACGCCCATCTAATCTCTGTCATATCAATTCAATGCTTTCTGTGCCTACTTCTTAGAGTCAAGGAATGACGTTACATACTTCTCAAGAATCCCTGAGAATCTACTGAGCTGTCACTATGAAATCAGTAGTTACGATTTAGGTAGTCAGCAAGGTTCTTGTGTAGCTTTCTAAATCTCCCTAAATGAATCTAAAACACAAAAAAAATTGTACTTAGGGGTACACCATGCATTTGTAATGTTCTCCATGGCTCTATTGAAGACAACTTAGATTCATTCTTATGCTTATGGGGTTTGGTATAAGTCGAATCGAATGTAAAGAAAACAATATTATGACTAGGGGAAGGACTATTAGTTGAGTATGTTTCAATAATTGTTATAACACATGATTTAATGTCCAATATTTTTGACAATATTATACTAAAAGTTGTGACTTTAGAGTTGTTAGTGTTGATGATGACTATTCCGAATTCAATAAAATGTATTTCTTACATCTAAAAAGCAATAAATCACGTGATGTCACATAAGCACACTAATAAAACACAAAAAAATTGTAACTAGGAGTCTAGGGCTATACCATGCATTTGTAAAGTTCTTCATGGTACTAGACAATGTAGAGTTATCATCGTACTTATGGGGTTCGCTATAGAGTTGAATACATTATAAAGAGACAACACCATGATTATATAGTTATGATTTAGTCAACAAGATTCTTGTGTATTCCTCATAATAACTCTTTATAATTCCCTAAATGATCTAAAACACACACAAAAAAATGTTTTTCTTTGTTCCCCTTGTTTGTTGTCCTTGATGCCAAAAGTCACTATTGTATACAGGTTGATGAATGATATTGTTTGATCTTTTGATACATTGAACATTGGTTACTAACATGCATATAGGTTGGTACATTGGTTTGATACATTGATTACATACATGATACATGATCACCAATGATATCAATATGAGCAGGTATACTTGATTGGCAATGACACACAGTGATACATTTGTTCATCTTTGATTTGATATTGGTATCATCTCATATTGTACTGGTATCATCTGAAGTTCATTTCTTGTTGACAAGGAATTGATATTATTCTTGATGCACATTCCTTGCATACATATGACAGTGATAAACAATTATCAATGTTGACATTCAGGTATATATGATGTGGATAGGTATACAAATTGATTATTCTCTAAGTGATAACATACTCTTTTTTAAATAGTAGACAAATTTACAAGATGAATATATTTGATACTTTACATATTTGTTGTTTACATGGTTGATATGCATTCTTGTTATTTGATACATTATGTATCTTGTTACGCATTGAATATTAATGCCTTATATGTCTTTGTCTCTAAGAAGAAATTAATATCTTATCAACTTTCGTTAATAAGCTATTAATATCGTATTGCAAACTAAGTTATTAATAATCTCTTGTATACAAGGTTTGTATGTATCAGGGGATAAGGTGTTAATCACAACTCGTGTTACACAAATATAGTCACTTGATCAATGAAAATCTATGAGAGTAATGACATAAGATTGTTTGGTCTTTACAAAAGACATGGAAATGTAATCTTGGCATAGTAGTTTGTGGAAACACCTTGATATAAATCCATAACCATAGTATGTGTAAGAGATATTATGGCATGATGTGTGGTAGTGGAATTTTTTTTGACTTTGAGCACAAACTAGATACTCATAATGGGTATCGATAGACAACATTATTGTTGAAAGGTTTTCATTTGGTATCAAATATATTACACTTATCAATCAAAAGGGAATATTGTTTTGGACATTATTCGATATCACTTGCATCAAAGGGTTTTGATGAGACCGTGAATTAGGGCATCAAAATTGGTAAAGGATTATTGTCCTTGTTTTGGTTCAAAGGCAATTTATTTGCTTTGTTTCACACAGTCTTGAAACTCTAGCCATCATGCTAGGACACATTGGTTTCATCTACAAGTCGTTCCAGGTCAGTGGCAATTGGAAGAATAACAAGTTATAGTGATTTATTTTCAGATGAAACAATATTTGTCCTTTCTAACCTTGATTCCACGGTTATCATAATTGATTTGCTTAAGAAACTTGGAAGATAAAGGCTTTACAATTTTTGTTTTGAGATTTCAATGGGATGTTTTAGTAGTTGTGGAAAGGTAGTTGGAAACTCTATTTTTCCTATTATCATAGCAGTTTTTGAAATCAGTTGGAAATATGAGGTTTTGTAAAATATTTGTAAAAGATTTTTTGTGCATTAATTTAAAAAGAGGAAAAACAACCTCCATTAAGCGTGAGCTCAATTTTTGAAGAATATATTTTGTAAAAAGGGTTTTCATTGTATATTATGAAAATAAATATGTGGAGTTATATTGTATTGATCTTGACACTGTGATATGAATACACAGTCTGGTCATATTGTTTAAAATAGAATATTGTATGGTGCAACATACATATTATTGCTCTTGAATCTCAAGGATAATGAGATATGATTGGAGATAAAAATAAGTTTGTTAGTCTGAAAAGATATGATGGTGGTGTTGTAAGATTTGGTGACAATACTCCTAATCTTATCATTGGAGTTGGATCTATTTTTATGGATGGAAAAACTAACATTGATAATGTATTGCTTGTTGATGGACTTAAGCATAATTTGTTGAGTGTTGGACACCTAGTGGACTAGGGTTTTCAATTGAAATTCATTGATGGGAAATGGTCTATCAGAAGTAAGGCAGGAGAATTGATCACATGTAGTACTAAATCTAGAGGTAATGCATTTGAATTGAATACATCTGAGGCTCCTTGTTTTATTGTGAAGGTTGATGACAGTTGGTTATGGCATAGAAGATTTTGTCATGTTAACTTTGATAATATTGTGAAGGCAAGTATGACTAATGCAGTAAGAGATCTATCTAATATTATGAAACCATCTAACACTATGTGTAGAGAGTGTGTTATGGGGTAGCATAATAGAAGTCATTTTAAAAGAAAATCCTACTCTGCAAAAGGGAAGTTGGATCTAGTACATACAGATCTGTGTGGTCCTACAAGAACAAGATCTTACTATGGTGAGAGGTATTTTATACTTTTTGTTGATGAATTTTCTAGGATGATGTGGGTTACATACTTAAGAGAGAAATATGAGGCATTTGATAAATTTAATATATACAAAGAAAAAGTTGGGAATGAATCATGCTTGAAGATAAAATATTTGAGATCAGATAGAGGTGGCGAGTTTACTTCAGACTTGTTAATACCTACTGCGAAGAGCATTAAATATACAGACACACATATGCTCCTAAAACATCACAATAGAATGGGATAGCAGAGCGAAGGAACAAAAAAATATTAGATGCTGCCAGAACTATGTTGCTAGAAGGAAATGTATCACATGTTCATTGGAGAGAAGTTGTTGGTATTGCTGTGTACACCTTGAAAAAAATTCAGATTAGAGAAGGTACAAGCAAGACTCCTCGTGAATTATGGTTTAATCACACTCCTACTGTAAAATATTTCAGAATATTTTGAAGTAAATGCTATATCAAAAGAGATGATGAAATAGGGAAGTTTGATGCTAGAAGTGATGAATGTATCTTCCTTGGTTATTCTACTAAGAGAAAAGCCTATAAATGTTTCAATCTGAGATTGAGGAAGTTGATTGAAAGTGCTAATGTGAGGATAGATGAAAGGTTTCAGATTCAAGAGAGAATGTATGAATGTGGTCAGATTGCAGAGATTAAGGAGGTCACTGCAAATACTAAAGAACCTTTATAGATTGATAATGAGATTAGAGATGAATTGAAAATGAGGTAACTAAAACTCCTAAGACTCCGAGGTATGTTAAGAAGAACCATCTTGAAGATCAAATCATTGATGATGCAAATAGAGGAATGATGACAAGATCAAAAGTAAGAGATGAAATTTGTTTGATTTCTCAAGTTGAACCGAAAACTACTGGCGAAGCATGTAGAGATGAATCTTGGACTAAAGCTATGCAGGAAGAATTAGAACAGATAAAGATAACAACACTTGGGAATTGGTTCCAAGGCCTAAAAATAAGAATGTGATAGGAACTAAATGGGTTTTCAGAAACAAAATGGATGAGGAAGGAACAATGTTAAGAAATAAGGCTAGACTAGTTTGTAAAGGCTACTCACAACAAGAAGACATAGACTTTCAAGAGACATTTTCTCTTGTTGCTAGGTTGGAAGATGTGAGACTATTCTTATGCTTCACATAAAGACTTTAAGGTATATCAGATGGATGTGAAATTTGCATTTTTGAATGGAGATTTGGAGGAAGAGGTATACATAGAGAAACCTAATGGATTTCCTTTGACAGGAGATGAAGACATGGTCTGTAAACTGAAGAAAGCATTATATGGACTGAAACAAGCACACAGAGCATGGTATGCAAGACTAGATAGGTATCTAATTCATCTTGGTTTCAGAAAAGGTAACACAGACAGTAATTTATAAATAAGAATTGGTGAAGTTGAAATTCTAATCATAGAAGTCTTTGTTGATGATATCATTTTTGGAGGCAGTGGAAAAATGAGTAAAAAGTTCTCTAAAGAGATGGAAAGTGAATTTGAAATGTCAATGATTGGTGAGATGAAATTTTTTCTTGGTTTGCAAATTAATTAGAACAAGAATGGTATTTTTATATCTCAGACCAAGTATCTTAAGGAGATGTTGAATAAATTTTAAATGGAAGAATGTAAAACTGTTGGAACACCTATGGTGACTAGTTATAAACTTACTCATAATGATGAAACTCAGAGTGTTTTTCAGACAAAGTACATATCAATGATTGGAGGTCTACAATATCTAACTCACACCAGACCAGATATTTTCAATGTAGTTGGAATTGTGGCAAGATATCAAGCAGGTCCTAAAGAGACACACCTTGCTGCTATGAAAAGAATTCTTAGATATATGAAAGGAACAATAGAGTATGGATTATGGTATGAAAAATATGATGACTTTATTTTACATGCTTATATTGATGCTGATTGGGCAGGTAGTGTGGATGATAAAAAGAGTACAAGTGGAGGAGCATTTTTCCTTGGAAAAAGGCTAGTTTCCTGGTTAAGTAAGAAGCAGGATTGTATAGCTCAGTCTACTACTGAATCTGAGTATGTTGTTGCTGCTATAAATTGTATACAAGTTGTTTGGATGAAACAAATGCTAAAGGACATTGGAATAATTTTGAAGAGCCAGTGGCTATCCATTGTGATAACACTAGCATAGTGAATATGTCAAAGAATCCTATAATGCATTCAAAGACTAAACATATTTCTATTAAGTATCATTTCTTGAGAGAAAAGGTAGAAGAGAAGGAGATTAGATTGGAGTATGTTAGCACAGAGGAACAAATAAAAAATATATTTACAAAACCTTTTCCAAAAGATTCTTTTGAGTATCTCAGAAGCATGCTTGGGGTGAGAGCCCCTCCCTATGGTAATTAATTGATGTAGAAATACATCAGTCCAGTGGTTTTCAGAGCTATATCATTATCTGGGCTTGATATATGGATCTACTCCTCAGGGGGAGTGATCGCAGGAATACTACATAACATATTTGGGTAATTTTTGCACCTGGTTGTTAGACATGAAGACTTGAAAATCTACACATTGCAAAAGTTTGATGAAGATTTATGGCACCCTTTGCCATTGTTGTCAAAGGGGGGGGGGAGATTCTATGTGAAATCCCTATTGTTTAAGGGAGAATTGTGTTGAGGATATTGAGAAGATTGTATTGAGAGTTAGCACTTTTTGGGTTGATAGATTTTCCCATATGTTGCCATCAATGCCAAAGGGGGAGATTGTTGGATGATGTTGGAATTGGCTACTACTGATGCTATTGGCATTCATGTTTTGTCACTTATGTCAACACATGTTTCTGTGAAGGAAGTACAGACTGGTTATAATGACTGACAGAAGTGTACGACACTGTACGGATGAATCAAAATGGGAGAAGATGGGAATATGTAGAAGGATGTATGATGATCTTATTTCTAAGCTCACTTGGCTTATTATTGCATATTGCATGAGTTACAAATGTTTTGGTGAAGACTGGTTTCTGGACTATGGCAGTGATGATTGATAGAGCGAGTCTCTATGTTTTGAGTATGTCTTATAGGTGATGGATTCAGGTTATGTGAGCTTAAGGGATGACAGAAGATATGTTTAGGAATGTTTTTGTTGGGTCGCAAGTCGTATAATTATTGATGATGTCAGCTATGACGTGTATTCTGGAGGAGACCTATTTGGGGCCGACTTCAGAGAAGTAGCGTGTATTGCAGAATGCGAGCGTGGATTACAGATCTTGGATTATATATGATGTATTGTAATTGATGTATACTTGTTATAGGTACCGTATGTATCTTAGCAAGGGGTTAAATTTTTATTTGTATATTAGGAAATCTTAATTGGCCAACCTAATCAAATTATTGTAATAGGGTATATATGAGAGATCTTTTCTTTTGAAAAGATTTATATGTGTGTGTATGAAGAGAAGATGATTGACAAAGACAGAGAAGTGTGGAAGCTGCGAAGCTTGATTGACTGTTGGATGTAGAGCAAAGGATATGCTCATTGTACTTCATTTAAACTAACCAAGCAAAGACAGTTTCTATCAGACAGTTTACTAGATTTTATATTTTCTATATACACTTGTTTAGATTGTAAATCCTTGAGGGTGATTTTAACCTTCTTTAGGCAGGGTGCCTGGGCAGTGAGCCCACTGTTACTCTTGACTCCTAACAGGGTTTGTCCTTTAACATGGATTGTGTACTGTAATGCTGTAATAAGCTCCTAACATAGCTAAATCTTTTAACAGGGATACTATACTCTCAGTACATCATTTGTGGGTGCTAATTCCCACCGGGGTTTTACCTTTAACAAGGTTTCCTCGACAACAAAGGATTGTGTTATTATGTTGGCATTTACTGTGTTATCACTTGATGTGAAGTTTTGATTTATAAAGTTTAATGTTTAATAATATGTCTCACAACTGATTCACCCCCCCCCCCCCCCCCCCCCCCCCCCCCCCCCCCCCCCGCCCCCCTCTCAGTTGTGTTGGTGGACTGTTATTCCTAACATGGTGTAATGAATTGTCTGGCCAAATGGGCTTACGATCACATGCAAAATTGGAATATTGTGGATAAGGGTCAATTACCTCCGGGTTTATCTCAGTAGTTAGATCACTTAGTTGATCTTGATAGGGCTGTTTTATGCCCATGCTTTGTATTTCTTCTTGTTTGAATAAATTTTAACCCCTCTTTTATTTTAAAGCACAATGAAAAGATAAGTAACACCATACAATTGATTGTAGTGAAATTTGGAGAACATTCAAGCTCACTTAAAAATTTTCAAGTCAATTATCAAAGATGAGTCACACAAAGAAAAAATAATAACAAGAGAAAAGAAAGCCAATCCTACAATATTTTGCATATACATGGTTGGATTGTAATGACATTAACTTAATTAAACAAATATAAATTTATTGAAGGTAAGCTATAAAAATGGGAGGTAAATGATAACTTAATTAAATAAATATTTTGAATATATTAAATTAATGTTATCAGGGTGTTCTTACCAAACAAAGCAATGTCATTTCAAAGAAGAATAAAACATGATGGCTTCCTACAATAAGGGGGGGGGGATATACTTGTCATCATTGTCACATTGATGTAGTCACTTGTTAATGCCTCCTTTCAACAAAGTGGCTCGAAACCCTTCTCTTGGAGAAAAGCCTATAGGCAAGAGTTGAGTGATGTTGAGGCCTTTATTGTACTTGCACAACTAAGTTAGGAGCATGTCAATATCACTAGAAGACTATTAGGATGACAAGGGCATCCCAAAAGCTTCTTCTAACAAGTTATCTCCTTGGGTGTTTCTTTGACAAGATAATCTACCTTTACCTTCTCCTAGTATAAAAACGTGTACATAGTAGTAGCTATAGTGCATGTTTTGAGACAATTTACTATCTCTAACTTTATAAAATCTTCTCACATAAATTTTGATGAATAATACACATCCTCCTGCCAACTTTTTATTATAAACATTTTTCTGTATAGTACTAATGAATTATGAATATATTGATTCTCACAAAAATGTTTTGAAAATTAAAACAAACTAACAAAAGAATACATGATAAGTCAAT
>MU227494.1:374073-412055 GCA_018584345.1 Thuja plicata | reverse complement strand
TTTTTGCACAAATGGGGATTTGCAAATCCATATTCGCATTCAATTTAGAGGTCACCAAACAAGGAATTGCACCCCATAACCGGGTTATGGGCTGCATAACCCGGTTATGGGGTGCAACCAAACGGGCTTATAGTTCTTATAGCTAATCGCACACTCTAAGTTCTAAAATTGTACATTGGATTTCGACCATTATTTTAGTTGTCTTAGTATATGACTTATTGTTTATTCACTTTGAGAACCAAAAAGTTTGTATAACTGATCCAATGCTTATGAACAAATATTCTAATAATTGTAAGTTATAACAATAAAGTTACACAAATGATTTAGCTACTAACTTTTTCTCAACAAAATACTGGTGAAATATAGATGGTAACTGATACTCTTCGGAGATTTTGTCTTCTGTGAATCTTAATCAAACCATGGCTTGTGTGCTGCTACAAATGATCACGAATTGCAGAGCAAACAATGAGATCAAGAACTATTGGAATGCTCATCTCAACAGAAAGATTTCAGACGGAGGAATTGACACACAAGCCATTCTACTGCAATTTTAGTTTGCAGCCCAAACAAGATTCTAAGACTGAACTGTCATCTACACATAAAGCAGAGGGTATGAAACAAAGGAACCCCGAGACAAAAAATTTCAAAATTTGGCCATGAAAAAGAAGCATTAAAGAAGAAAAAGGGTAATATGGAGCAGTTTTCCTTGAGGAGTTCTAATCAATTTTCCTGTGAATATTGTTCTCTGAAGAAATTAAGATAAAAATGTTGTCTCAAAAGTGCAATGTTTCAGTGATTGAGAATGCTGAAGTGCCTGTACTAATACGGGGTGGATACCCCAATGAAGTTTCATTCAGTATCTAGTATATTGCCTCCTCCTATGGACTTGTTTGGATCATTTTACACTGAAGACTTAATAGTATTTGATAGTTTGCTAAAGGTGAGATTAAATGGAGGGGATTGTTAAAAAATAGAGGTTTAGTTGTTGAGATTGTTTTTTTCAATATTTTTAAGCTGTTGGTTTCATAAATTTTGCAGTGCAGTTAGCTGAAAATTTTAAGCTCAAAATTTTAAGTTGAAAAATTTAGTTAGCTTAAAAGTTTAAGTTGGAAAAATTATAGAAGTGTGTTGCATGAATACAATACATAATAGAAGCAATGATAAAAATAAGTTTACAATGTTCTTTTCCCTAACATTCTAAGCTGAGCAATTTCTAGCCCCTCCCCACTCAATTTTTAGGAGATCTCCTCTTACTTAAAAATAGAAGCTTAAGCTCTCATGGAACCCCATGCTAACCTCATGTCCTCAAGCACTTGCTTAAGTGCAATTTTTGCTTAAATTTTTGTTGGAGTGTTCCCATGCAAAGTTTTAATCATATAAAAAGATAAATTAGAATATTTTCCTAGAGCAACTATATACATATATATCATAACAAATAAATGGGTTGGAATCACATCCTAATTTTAAGGTGGAAACAAAACCATTAAGAGTTGTCAATCTGATAAGCCATTAAGGTTATATGAGCATCAAAAAGGACGATCATTATCAAGAGGAGGACCCCCAACCATTTGGGAGATCCTGCCCACCATGATTGAGTTCTCAACTCATAACGGTGTCATCTTTGTTTTTAATTTTCTTCTTGAGCAAGATCAACATAAAGATAAGAAATTGCAAGGTCTATGTGGGAAGCCTTCCCACTATCAAGCTAGCTAGTATGACCATCTTAAGAAGTGGAAGAATGTCCACATGCTAGGGCCATCTAGTGATGGTCTCTAAAAATGAGAGAACCTTATGAGTCATATTTTGAGTTATGACTATAGCTACGGTGGTTCCCACATGATGAAGAGACACAATCCCATGGTAGGGAGGCATCATTGTTGACAAGAGAATGTGGCACATAAGCAATCATACAAGGGGTACTAACCCAATGCTCAATGAGAGTCTAAAAATGGGAAACATCTAGAGCCAATTTATTAGAATAAACCTATGTTTAACATGAAATCAGAGCATATAATATCTTTAGTATACACAATATATTCCTATCTACAATAGAACTTGAGAATATAGTAGGATTCTTATCTTTCCAAATAGAAATAATAATTTCCTCTCTAAAATCAAGCAAATTTAAGTGTATCACATTTGTATTTTGATTCAAATAGATCTCATCTATGGATAAGAGCTATGGTTTGAAAGGCTTTAAAAAACATGAATTTGCCTCCATGAAATTTGGGCTTATGGGAGAAACTATATTAAATGCTTAAGAGTTTCCATATTCCATAAAGAGGATAGAGGGTAATAGAAACACCCAAGTGGATAGACAATATCCAATGGGGAGACCTTGATATAGGAGACACCAAGAAAAATGAGTTAGTTTGGGCTTTGCAAGAGTGAAGTAAACTATTTGAAATTCGTAACACCACTAAGAAGAAATGAACTAGATATTCAACCTAACATTAATATTTAATACCATTAGAAAATAGAGAGAAGGCCAAGAATAATCCTTGAAAGGTGTGCAATTTCTAAATGGAACATATAGATATCAATTCCAAATCTTCAATCATGACTTTGTGTAGTGGATTCAAAGCTCATGAATCATATCAAGAGAAACTAATTTCAAAATGGTGTACAAATACTTTAGATCATGGTTGCCAATCTCTCATATGGATTTTACTTTCGGCCACGTAAACTAAATCTTATTACAAATCCCACATCTATACAACATTAAAGCAAAAGCCTAGAAAAATTTCACAAGGGATCTATCCTAGAAAGTGATCATGTGAGACCACAAAAGAGATTTATAGTTGATAGGAAATCCTAGTTATAAATCTATTATCATTTCAAACAATTCGTGACTTGATATCTTCCTAGGAACTCTAAATTGTTTTGACAATAAAAGTTCCTTATCTATTTATATTAGTTCCCACATAATAAGAATTGTATGATATCTTAACCATGTTAGGGTTTACATTCCCAAGAGATTCCAAAATAAATATAATTCCTAAGGGATAGTTTTTGGGACTCATTACCTTTCAGGGGCCAAACAATCCACTGAACACACAAATCCAACCCCTATTTATAAATGTTAATTAATCCAATACCATTAGAGTCACAAGGAAGACAACAAAATTCACATTTTCCTCATTTCAATGAGCTTAGCAAAAATCCTTGAGAAATCATTCAAACTTTTAGTAAGAGGTTTGGAGGGTTTATAACAAGAAGAGTAGTAAACATGAGTAGTCACAAACACTTGAGAAAATTTAAGCATTTTATTAAGGGAAATATGTTTAATTATTAGAATAATATGCATATTGTTGGAATAATAGAAAGGTGTGTACTGAGAGGGGAGGGGTGAATCAGTACCCTTAAATACTGTCAAACAAATCTTTGTAACCAAATATTGTTATAACCGACTAAGTAGATTACTTTTACCAAACATGTAATTTTACTGCTGAAATGTAAATGCATGTAATCCGAACAATAAAACATACATGAAAGTTAAGTACACATGACAATAGTATTTTGGTATCGCAGAAAACCCCTATTAGAAGGTAAAAACTGCGGTGGGGATGAGACCCACAAAGCTTCACTACTGCAGTAATAAAGTAGCATGTTAGAGCTTACAAAGATTTGATCACTTCTGGTGACCTTACCTTGTTAGGAGTAACAGTAAGATCGATTAGATCTACCTCGTGTGAGGATTTAGTAACACAATGTATGTGTGCACTTTGTTAAGAGATTTATACAAAGACGGTTAAGTCTACTCTATTAGGAGATTTTAGGATTGTTACAATTATTAGAGAGTAACAAAATGTGTGATGTGAACAAATTACATCTCTATATTTTGAATACAGATCCTTTAAGTGCAATGACATTATCACCTTACTATGAATGATAGTACCTTTTGCTCTGCTCAGTAGCCTTGCCTCTGTTATGAAAACTGAATAGTGCAATGTAGTCCTTGTTCTAAAACCCTTTTCTAAATTCCTGATGTCCTTAGTATGGCAGCTACTTGATCATTACTTGATCACCATACATTACAAAATAAAATCGTAACCTTACATATATCAAACCTCTTGACCTAATTAGGGTTTTACAATATCTTAGAAAACCAAAGATCAACAGTGTAAAAAACTTACTTTGATCATCTAAACATAGGAGATACAAATAATTAACGTGTGCATTTGTAATTAATGTTCTCCTTGATCAAAGTAAAGTGTTATCCAGCTCGACAAAAAGTTGTTACCTAGATTGATGTGCCAATTCAAACTTTTATGTAACCACTAGTTTACTTGGTAAATACTGTCTCTCAGTGCTTGGTGTTCCTTGTGTATCTCAGTGTATATTGTATGCTCGGTGTACATTGTTGTTCGGTAAGTCTATTTTCTCGGTGCTCTCTGCACTCGGTTAACTCTGCGCGTGGTCAGTGCACTCGGTGATCATTACCTGACTAGTCTGTCTTGACTCTATTAGCGACTGGCCAATTTGAATGCTTGAATACTAATGACAACCTTCAAAGGTCATTTGGAGTAACATTGCATATATGTGTTTGCATTGATGTCAAAATATTTATTTGTTTAAGATAGTGTTCCCAAGATGTTTAGTGAAGATGTTTGGTTCAATATAGACAGTATGTTGAAGATCAATATATGTGGATGTGTGCATTGTATTAAGGGATGTTTGTATTTTATTCAGTTCAAATTTTAGAAGTTCGCCCGACGTTTTGAGAAAGCTATGGGTTTTTGTGTTGAGACTAGTATTTGGATGTTTAGAGGTGACAGTGTGATAGTATTTGCATTGGTGGTGCTTTGAATTGCAATATTTTCATATGTGGATCTATGTAGTGTTTTTGGGAAATTGATGTGTGTCCTCAACTCAATTGATTCATGGTTTGGAGGTCTGCAAGATATTTTTCTTGATTGATAGTTGTTGTTGTTGGTGTTCTTGAGGTTCAGTATGATGATGTCGATGAATCAAGAGATTTGAGTTAATGTGGATGTTCTTGAAGTAATTCATGATGCTTGTGGATGTTTCTAGATCATGTTCTTGTTGTGTTGCTAGTTCCCATTGATAAAGGTGACCACATTTGGTGATTTTTGGTTGGCAACTTCATGGTCTTGGTCAACTTGGTGGTTTAACATGTTGCGAATGTTCATGGTGTGTTTATTGGATGCTTAGAGTCTTTGAGGATGATGATTTTGATCTATATTTTGTCTTAATCGACAATAATTGGTTCACATTCAAAATTTTAATTGAGAGAGGTTATATCTTTACTATTGAGGTCCTTGGCCAATCTTGTGAGAATGAGTTGATGAGATGTATAAATGTAATTGTATTCATTTGTGGATCAAGTGCCAGAGTGTGAGAGAGTGTGGAAGAGTAAAAATATGTGTGAATATTGATTTGGTGTGGAAAATAAAGTTGTACTTCAATGGAACTGACCCAAGAATGTTGAAGATGCTATTATCCAGTTCATGACATGCATGAATTATTGTCCATATATTTGTAAGGCAGTGAACCTTCCACAAGCTTTTAGCCATTTTCTATTTGAGTAATGAGCTCTAGGAAGTGTTCCTCAATGCATGTTCATTACCATTTTAATACTCCTAACATGGTATAGTGCTTTTAATAGAGTACATCATCTTGTGGGTTCACCCCCACCATGGTTTTTCCCTTGATCGGGTTTCCATGATAGAAATATTGGCATTGTGTGCTCTTGATGTGTTGTGGATTTGTGCTTCATTTTTTATTTATCAGACCTAAAGTTAAGGTTAAAGTTTGGTTTAATTTTTGGATTTTTGGACACAATTGATTCACTCCTCCACCCCACCCTCCCAACCGTGTGTTGTCATATTTGCATCATTAACAACCCAAAAAGAAAATTTATTTTTAATATGTGAGAGCATAATTTTATAAAGAGTCACAAAAGAAGACTAAAAGATGAAAAGGATGCCTCCTCATGAGAAATCCATTTCTAGGTAAAACAATATAACTTGCAATATTTCCGTCAATTGGTATTAGAAATAGTTCCTCTTTGGGAAGCTTAATAAGTTGAGGTGATCCTGGATGACAACCTTTAAGAAGGGCAGTCCGAGATTAGATGTAACTAACTACACTATTTGGAAAGGATGCATGGAAATACATTTGAGATGCATTAGTGAATACTATTGGGAGATTACTAAGACATGATATGTTCCTCCTACAAAATCTTGTTATTTCTACTCTTGATGAGAAGAAGAGGGTTGAATATAACATTAGAGCTAAGGAAGCATTTTTGAATGCCTTGAATGATATTGGGATGAAATATGTTATAGAATTGAAGACTTATCATGAGATTTGGAAGAAGTTGGAAATATTATATGAGGATGATGCTAATGTGAAGCTTGCAAAGTTGCGGATCCTCAAAGGAAAGTATGAGACATTAAGGATAAGAGAAGACAAGAATATTACTATTTATATGCAGAAGGTGAATGAGCTTGTGTGCAATATCAGATGTGTTGGTAGATATTTGGATGAACAAGAGATTATTTATAAGATACTTAGATCCTTTCCCCCTTCCTAAAAACATAAAGTTGTTGCTATTGAGGAGATAAAAAAAATGTGACACATATGACAAGAGACATGTTGATTGGTAAACTTTAAGCCTTTGAGATGAGTGAATTTAGTTATGCCCTTCCTAAAGTTGCATTTTCATTCAAAGTCACTATTTCTAAGTATAGCAAAATATATGATCTGAGAGAAAGTTCTACAAAAGTATCCAGATGTGCAAAAATGATTGAAGAGATTGAAGAAGAAGAGCGTAAGTTGGAAGAGCTTGAAGTTCTTATTGTGAAGAGATTTCCTAAAGGTGGTGGTAAGTATGAAGGAAAATTTCCTCTTAACTATTTTTCTTGTAAAAAGATTGGTCATTTTGCTTCAAGGTGTCCCGATAGAGAGCTTAAGCATAAACGTAGAAAATTCCAACCTAGATATCAAAAGAAATTTTACTATGTTTTTGATGAAGGTGTGACAGATGATGAGTTTGATGAAGGTGGTTTAAACAATGATGAATGTGTATTTATTTATATCAAGGAAGAAGATGGTCCTAATTCTACAAATTGCTTGAGTGTGGAAAGAGATTTGGCCTCACAAGTTGAAGAGAAAGATGAATGGGTGATTGACAACGGATGTTCACATCATATGAATGGAGGTAAGAGAAAATTTGTGAGTTTGGAAAGGTATGATGGTGTTGTTGTAAGATTCAGTGATGACACTCCTTCGTCTGGTCTATGGAAGAGGATCCATTACTCTTGATGGTGTATGTAGGGGTTATGCACATGCTCACAAAAAATGGTAAGTAGCACCGAACTAGACAAAGTAAACTACTCACGATCATTAAACCCTACAAACAATAAAACACAAGCAAAGAGAGAGGAATAACTAAAAANAAAATAATAATCTCAAGCTGAGTTACCAACACCTTGCTTGTTTCCTTCTATTGCTCTTCTACACTATATTGGAAATGGATGGCACTGAGAGTTGATTTGTACTGTATTTTGACTCAGAGATTTGATAGTTTTGATCCAAATGATTGCTTGATGATGATGATGATGATGATGATGATATGAAAAATTGCATAAAATTGATTCTAAAAAACTTTGATGCTTCAAATGAGGATGAAGGGGTCTATATAGATTTTTAGGTTTGGACGAACGATCGAGACTGGATTGAGAAAATCAAATTGAATGGTTGAGATAATTAAGAACTAGGAGATTTTGGGCAACCTTCCAGAAATGAAGATTTATTTCCAATTAAAAATCAAAAGTATAGAGCTCATTTAGAAAACAGAAGATTGGATAAAGATTGAGAAGAATTTTTGTTTTTGAAGATATTAATTTCCAAAATGCAATTTTGAAAAAAAGAATTCTTTTTGTATTTTGAAATGATTTTTCCATTTTTAGAATTTTGAGAACTCATAAATTTGAATTTTATGGTTGTAGAGAGATTTTAAAGATTTAAAATTGAATTAAGATTCAAGTTTTGGGAAATATGAATTTAGTTCAAAATTAGAATAAAATTAAATGAAATTAGTTAGAAATTAAATGAAATCAAAATCGGGATGAAATTAAATTATTTTTGGAAATTAATTTAATTTGGAGGAATTTATTAGTTAATTTAAATAATTAAAAGTAATTATTTAAATTATGGTAGTTTATAAATTTAATTTAATTAACTCATAAAGATCAATTAATTAAGGTTAATAAATTAAATAATATTAATTATTTAATTAATTTTTGGGAAATGGTTAAATCATGAAAATATTAGGCTTTGGAAGAATAAACATGAATAATTAAATAATTAAATAATTATTTATTTAATAGAGGAATAATTAGTGATTAATTCAAACTCACAAGACTGGCCCAATTTTGGGTGTCTATAGTTGCCCCTTTTTTATACAATGTAATTTTGAGTGTTGAGTCAAATAATATCTTATTCAGGTCCTACCTCATCTTGCCCCACAATAGCAGGTGGATTTGATGCCCCCTTGAGAGATTATTTGTACAATAAAGTCATGAATGATATCTCGAAAGAAATGGTAGATGACAAGAAGGAAGATGAGGATGATTAGTAAGAAGTGAAGAATGTTAGTAGGTGATGATGATTAATAGATTGATATTTGACATATAGATGGTTGATAAGAATCATGTCTAGTTTTAGGAAGGACCCATCATGTATAAGACTAGTGATAGCATCTGGTTTTAGGGAATGCATGCCCTATATAAGACAAGTGATGTCGTCTGGTTTCAGGAAGGACACATCCTATATAAGTGATGCAGGAGCATCTTAGTTCTTTGGCAATCCCGATCAACCAAAAATATGTTTGCTTTAGTTTGGTAGCTTGTTAGAGGTTGCTTGGTAAAGTGCTTGGTAACTGATTTTTCTCAGTGCTCGGGCTCGATTACTTGTTCTATCTTGCTTTACCGATAGGTCTTGGTGGATTTTTTGGTTGCTCGATTGGTTTTCACCGATTTGTTTTTGTTTCTCATTTGGCTTCTTAACAATTTGTTTTTGTTGCTCAGTTGGCTTCTTATCAAGTTGTTTATTTTGATGTTGGATCTTCTGGCTGACTTATGTATTTAATTTTCGTAGCGTTATTAATGTGGGATCTCTCATTGGGATGTGTGTGGACCTAAATCTGGGTCTTTGTTGGATCTTTAGGATCTGAGTGCCAACCTCTTTGGTGAACTCTTGTATATATTTGGTTTTCTATACTTAGATTAGGGCATCAATTTGGAGGATAGAAGATTAGTTGTTAGGAGATTCAGATCACAAGTCTGTGACCTTGCATGTATGAAGATTATCTTTTGAGGAACTCAATGTATATGTCCAAAATAGAGAAGGCCTTATAGCCTGGCATGTAATAAGTTTGATGAAGTAATATATATATTATGTTGTTTTCTTATCTCCTTTTTTGTTTTGTTGCTTCCAAGTTGTTCTGCAAGTTGGTTTGGATAGTTGGGAGCACCCTGGGCCCCTCTTCTCCATGCATCCTTGTGTAAGGTGATATCAGAGCAAAGGTGAGATCTAGGTTCCTTCTTGCAAACCTTAACCTAGTTAGTTGATATTTTTTGGTGTAGCAGATTGTGATCTAACCTACAATTACAAAGGGTTTCAAGATGGTTCGTGGGAGAGGAAATGCAGATCCAGGTCTAGCTGATATGTCAAGACAAATTGTTGCAAGATTGGAAGCTGTTGAGACAACCCAACATAGAGGAAGAAATATTGAAGATGTTACTGATGATGAATTTCAAGAAGTGCAAGGAGAATTTGCACCTAGACCTGTGATGGATCTGGAAGAAGAGAGATTCCTGTGAGCTTTGACAAGCTTAAAGTCCACACCTTAGTTTAATCCTCTTGAGTATAGTGTAAAGTTAGATTCTGATGAGTTGATAGATTGGATAACCGAGATGGAAAAATACTTTGAGTATGAGAATGTATCAGAGGAGAAAATGGTAAATATTGCAAGCACAAAGTTGAAAGGTCATGCATCCTTGTGGTGGGAGCATCTGAAATTGGATCAAAAGAAGAAGGGAAAAGTCAAGATCAAGGTATGGAATAAGATGATAAACAAATTAAAAAGCAAGTTTCTACCTTGTGATTACCATATTAACCTAGTTATGAGAATGCAAAGTTTGAAGCAAAAAGATAGCTCGGTAAAAGATTACACAGAAATTTTACAGATTAGACATCAGATTTGGACATGCTGAAGATGAAGTTGAAAGAATAGAAAGGTATCTAAATGCATTAATAAGTTATATACAAGATGAGATTAGCTTGGTAAAGATGCAGAGTATTGAAGAGGCATATTAGTTTTCCCTAAAAGGTGAGGAAAAATTGAACAAAAGATATGAACAAAGACAAAGAGGCAGAGGTGGTAGATTCCCTAGAGGAAGAGGTAGATCCCATGGTGTAAACAGTAGATTTGATCAAGACAAGACAAATATAGACACATATCAAGACAAAGGCAAGACTGAGTGGAAAGGTGGAAGTTCATTTCGAGGAAGAGGCAATTACTCCTTAGGTGGTTATAGAAGAAGAGGGTTCCAAGGAACTTGTTACAATTGTGATGAAGAAGGACATAGATCTTTTGAGTGTACACATGCAAGAAAGAATGCCAGTAGTAGAAAAAATGGTTTGGTGCAAGAACTCTCACCAAATGAACCAGAGAAGGAAGGAAATCTAATGATCAGAAGGATACTATGGAGTGAGAAAGATAAGCAAGATCCTGTCAGGAAAAGTTTGTTCAGGACCAGATGTAGAGTTGTTGACAAAGTTTGGAAGGTAATTGTTGATAGTGGAAGCTATGAAATTTAATACATTCAAAGCCAGGTACAATGGATAGAAGTGTGAAGACCACCTCCAATATCAACACTTCTGAAGCTAATACATTTAATATATAAGATATATGAAGTAGAGAGATTATTTTGGCCTTACCCTTGCTTATTAATGACCATGTCAGTGTAGAAGGAAGCTTGATGTAGTGGCCAACATCCATCTTTCAAGCTGTTATGAGCTGTATCTGCTCAAGTGGAACACCATACAAGCACAATAGAACAAACTTAAATCTAAAATAAGAGAAAAGGAAAAGGATAATAATAATAATAATTGAAAATATTAGATAGTAATATAATTTTAATTTCAATTAATTAAGATTCATTAGGGTCAAATAAGCATCGAGCAGACAATATAGAGGAACAATAGTTGAGTTGTGTGCCTTCCATTCATTTCATGCTTCATAAAGGCATCTGCATAACTTCCTTTCCTGTAATCGCCCATCTTAGAGTAGAGGGATCAACATGATAGAAAATGGGGATAAAATTGATTCCAATTTGCAACATATATGCCAGCTCAGCCATACAGCAAGGGGAGCGGGCATAATTCTTAGAGAAAATGGCTATATGCATTGAAGTGCTACCCATTGCTTCTTGTAAATTTTTAGGGAAAAAATACCCAAGCTTCAGCTGCTCTTTATCTAAAAAGGCTAGCAGCGTGAAGAACACCTCCTAAAATCCCTGTACCATTCAAAGCCAGGTACAATGGATAGAAGCATGAAGAAAATCTCCAATATCAACACTTCTAAAGCTTTCCCGGTGATGTTCAAAGATAAGATAGATGTACCACCATTCCTACTCAGTCTGTGGATATTTAGAAAAAACTTACACAATTGCCTGATTGATTCTGAGGCTTCATGTAATGTCATGCCCTTATCCATCTGTCAAAAACTGGGGATGTTTCCGCAGACAATGAATAGAGTAGTGATTTATCTCGACAAGATAGAAGTCAAGGTGATTGGTGTACTTAAGGATGTGCACATCCAACTGGTTTCTGACCCAAGGATACAAGAATACATTGATGTGCACATAGTGGATATCCCTGAGACTTATGGAATGCTACTGAGTCGAGAATGGACCAAATGCTTCAGAGGATGGTTGTCCACTTATTTCACCCAGCTGTGGCTGCCATGAAAGGGGTTGAACAACCAGATCAAGATTGACATCGAGCCTAAGTTAAAGAGGATGATCATAGATTATAATAGTTTGAATGAAGTCCTATTCACACAGACCGACCTAGGCACTTATCAGATGGATGCCATTCTCATGTTCCAAATCAAAGAAGTTGAACATCCATGATGATATCTTGCAGGGCCTACTAGAGATCAACATCCATGATGATATCTTTCAAAAAATTATCAACAGCATGATGAAAATCCTATAGCACCTAGGGAGAGATGCGGATTGTAACATCCTCTTGTTACCAGGGTATTGTCGGTTGCACCAAGTGAGCCATTCAAAATTCACATGCCCCAGTTGCCAAGATGCACTGACACAAGTGCTAACTCAAATCTCCCTACCAATCAAAGTCTGAGAAGGGCCTGGGATAGAAAGGGAAAGCCCTAAGGTGGCAGGTGAAGGTGACACCATGTCAAAGAAAGATGCCCTTATTAATCCAGACATTTTGACCCAGAGTCAAGGCAGTGAGTCTAAATCGGATAACAAAAACCCTACCTTGGACATATTCAGTGACTGGATCACTTTAGATGATGGCACATGTCCACCCTACTCAGAGCTATAGGAAGACAAAGATGGTGAAAGCACTGAATCCACAAACCTCAAAAATATCCAGGAGGTAAAGAAAGAAGAGTTAACGTCCTCAGATAGTAATGGGGAAAGAAGCGAGAGCTCAAGACAATGGATTTCTCTAGGAATGTCCCAACCAAGTCAAAGTCCACAAAACAACACCAAATATGGAAATTATGCTTCGATGGATCTAAGTGTAAAGAAGGAGTAGGTGTGGGGATCAAACTAATAATTCCAAGAGGTAAGTCTTTCTATGCTTCTTATAGCTTACAATTTATTTTCACTAACAATGTTGCATAATACAAAGCTTTGGTTTATGGACTCCTCCTGGCCCATGAGAAGGGAATAAAAGCCTTGACATTGGAAGGAGACTCGCACTTGATTGTCAAACAAATCTACAATCAATATTCTTGCAACGATAAGAGGCTCTTAGCCTATTGAAACAAGGCCTAGTACATGATCAACCATTTCAAAGCATTCAATAGCAGATCCATCCCACAAAGGAAGAGCATTGTCCCTGATGCCCTAGCTATAGCAAGAAGTTCATTACACCCAATGGAGAAATATAAAATAAAGAAGTTATCAGTTGAACTCATTGTAGCCCCGACCATCCTAGATAACATCATAAATTTCCAAGTCTTTTTAGATGACGAATACATCCTTGAGTTCATCATGTGCGCAGGTGTGTTCAAAAAGAATATAATAGACGAAAAGAAGGAAGAGGCAGAAGAATAATTTAGCAGAATATGACGCTTTGGTTCATGGAATCTTCCTGGCCCATGAGAAGGGAGTAAAAACCTTGATAGTGGAAGGAGACTTGCAACTGATTTTCAAACAAATTTGCTGTCAATATTCTTGCAACAATAAGAGGCTCTCAGCCTACCGAAATAGGGCCTAGTACTTGATCAATGACTTCAAATAATTTAATATCAGATCCATCCCATGAAGGAAGAACATTGTCCCTGATACCCTAGCTGTATCAGCCAATTCATTACACCCAATGGAGAAATATAAACTAAAGAAGTTCTCAGTTGAACTCATTGCAGCCACGACCATCCCATATAACATCACAAATTTACAAGTCTTTCAAGATGAACACTACATCCTTGAGTTCATCATGTGCACAGGTGTGTTCAAAAAGCATATAATAGACGAAAGGAAGGAAGAGGCAGAAGAAGAAGTTAGCCTGGATGACCCAGATGATCAAGGCATCATAAACCTAAGAACAAATTCCACACCAAAAGGAATGGTGGAACTAGAAAGGATTTTTGACAATGACAGGACTGCTACAAGAAGGCACCCAGACATACCATTTGATGGAAAAGAGTACGAAGCATACAACCTTGGCACCGAAGATGAGCCATGAGAGGTCCATATCGAGAAAGTATGTATCAATGAGGAGAAGGAGAAGATGGTCCAACTCCTTATAGAATATCAAAATTTCAGCTTGGAGTTATGAAGAACTGAAAACATATGACACCTCAGTCATTGTGCATAATATCCCACTAAAATCAGATTCCAAACCATTTCGACAACGTCAATGTCTCTTCAACCCTACTATGTAGCCCCTGATACAAAAGGAATTCTAGAAGCTACTAGATGTGAGGATCATATTCCCGATTTGACACTCCTCGTGGGTAGTGAACTTGGTACCTATGAGGAAGAAGACCGGTGAGAGAAGACTATGAATGGATTTTTGAAATATGTACAAAGCCTCCCAGAAAGATAACTACCCACTCTCTTCTCTTGACGAGGTACTACAATTAGTGAATGGTTCCCAAATGATGTCCTTCCTAGACAGTTATTCTGGATACAATCAAGTGATGGTACAAGAGGAAGACATATTTAAGATGACATTCACCACCAAGTGGGGTACTTTTGCCTATTGACGGATTCCCTTCAGTTTAATCAACGCTGGTACTACTTTCCTGAGGGCCATGGATACTTCTTTCAAGGGGATAGTTGGAAAATGTATCATCATCAATATGGACAATATGACATTTTTTTCAAAACATTGAACCGATCATATAAGCGATCTAAGGAGAGTCCTCCAAAGTTGCAGGAAGTACGAGATTTCCCTAAATCCTAAGAAATGTATATTTGGGGTCATAGAAGGCAAGTTGCTTGGGCACATAATCTCAAAAATTGGAATAGTAATTGACCCCAAACGAGTCCAAGCCATTCTCAATCTGACACCACCTCACAATCGCAAAGAGTTGAAATCTTTCTTTGGGAAGATTAACTTCGTAAGGAAGTTCATTAGCGGTTTTGCCAAGATAGTAAAGCCACTCAATGATATGCTGAAGAAGGATGCTAAGATTGAGTGAAATCCACCTAGTAAGGAATAAATTTGAAGAGATAAAGAATGCAATCGCTACAACCTCTTTTCTTGTCAATTCGGATTACACTATCCCCTTTAAGGTATACTCTTTCACGTCATAAAATTCCTATGTAGGCATCCTCACGCAGAAGAAAGATGGGGAAAACAAAAGACCAATAGCCTTCATGAGTTTCCCCCTTAAGAACATAGTCAGGTACCCCAACCTAGACAAGAAATCTTTTTCTTTAGTCAAAGCGGTGAAGAAATTCTGACCTCACATCCTGAGGAGAAAAGTCTTTGGGATAGTCCTCGGCACAGCCATGAAATATTTTTGGACACAGAATGAGCTAGGAGAGCGAAGGGGACAATAGATGGAAATCCTTCAAGAATTTGACCTAGAGAGCAAGCCAATGAAACTAGTAAGAGGCCAAGGTCAAACCAATCAAATCTCTAAAGTAGAAGATGGTCTAATATGCCAAACTTACACTGATCAAGGTGTGATCACCGATGTATGGTATCAGGATGTAGTCTACTACCTATTATAGAATCACTGTCTAGAGGGATGAATAGTTCACAGAGAAGGGATTTGAAAATAAAAAGCAACTCCTATATGCTAAAGAATTGTCAGTTGTATAAATGCAATTATGAAGGCATGTACCTGAGATGCCTAGACAGGCTCAAAGAGAAGAAAATCTTAGAAGATTTTCATGACAGATATGGGACAGGACATGGGTCAGCTGAGGCAACTGATCACCAAATCTTAAGGGAAGGGTATTTTTGGCCAACATGTTCAAAGACATGAGGGAACACATAAGATCATGCCACACTTTCCAAAAAAGTGCAAATTGAGAGAGAAATCTATCAATGCCCTTGCAGCCAGTATACGAGGTACGTTCGTTCACCCAATGGGGCTTACATTTTGTTGGAATGATTAACCCCCCTTCATATTTAGGTCACAAGTTCATCCTAATGGCTACCTATTACTGCACATGTTGGATGGAGGCCCAGGCACTGAAGAATTGCACCATGGAAGTAGTAACCAAGTTCTTAGAGGAGCACATCATAACCAAGTTTGGGATGTCATTTAATTTGGTATGTGACAATGCTCCCTCTTTTTCCTCTGACTTGCTCACGTAATGTGCCTTTGAAAACTAGGTAATCCTCAAATTCTCTTATAATTATTATCCATAATGAAATGGCATAGCAGATTCTACAAACAAGAATCCGACGATAGTGATTAAACATCTCCTTGACGACAATCCCTAGGATTGGCACATGCAACTGAAATACGCCTTATGTAAAGACCGGGTGAGGATTAAGAATTCCTTGAGGATATCCCAATACCAACTAGTCTATGGATTACAACCGGTCTTCCCTATGAACTTGAAAATCCCAATTTTGAGATTTATGGATTAGGACATTAGAGGCGAAGATCAGGTGCAAGTTAGACTTATAAACCTCCTCAACCTGGAGGAGAAAATAAATTTGGCCCTGAAACATGTGTCAAAGCACCAGGCCATCATTAAGTGTTGGTTTGATAAGAAGGCCATCATTAAAGCTTTCAGGATCTTTGACCTTGTCCTCATGTGGGATAAGGCAAAAGAAAAGTAGAGTAGCCACACCAAATCTCAAAAATTGTGGACATGCCCCAATCAGATAATAGAGATCTTGGGGGAAAGCACTTTCAGGATCAACACCTTAGATGGAGAGTTGACCCCATTTCCAGTCAATGGGAAATTCCTCAAACACTATTTTGGATCCTAAGAGGGACTACCCTTTTGTCCCTTGTATCATAGTTTTATCCTATTTGTTTTCTTTTTCTTTCTTTCTGTCATTTTCCCATCATCAGTCCATTTCTTCCGTCCGTTATTGTTCCCCTCTTTTGTTGGGGCTTGTTGATTTTTTGTTCTTTGGGTCTGTGTATCTTGGACTCATTCCAAGTGGTCCTTAAATTGGAGTAAAGGTATTTCTTAGTAAAATTATCCAAAGAAATATACAGTGTAGAGAACGTTACAAAAGTCAAAGTGGCGGTATCTTCCATTGACAATCGTAAAGATGTTCAATGCTCGGTCATCCTAATCACAAAACACACTAAAAAAAATGGCGTCCAAGAGCATTGGTTTCTCGATCATTTGTTAGTTGGGACCAGCACTAGTGCATTGATTCGGGTACTCACTAATCCCATAACCCAAGTCTAGTGAATGCGAGATCAGGAGGAAAGGAAGGATAAATGAAAATGAAAGAAACAAGTACAAAAGAAAAAGACCCAAAAAGTGGTTACAATCATAAAATCTGGGTAGCACAGCCTAATTTTTCAAAGAAGATAGTATGAGCCTGATTATAGAACTACAAGCATGAAGGGTATTGATATAGCTCATGCAAGGAAATAAGAAACTGTTTCAAAGAAAAGAAATCTCCTACATAGCTCCAAACCAAATAGACAAGGGTGACTATAACAACCTCTACTAGGGCTATGGACGTCTGGCTGGCAGTAGAGAAAGGTTAGATTTGAAACTCACAAAAACCTTTGTTGGGGCTATGGATGCCTGACTACTAGAAAAGCCCTTTTTGGAAAGACCTGGTCTACATGGTGAAGGTTGGGAAGAGCTAACAAACGTTCTGGTCACCACAATCAAACTTCAAGGAATGAACACACATGAACACACACTGAGAGACAAGTAGAAAACTTCAAACTAGGAAATCATTGAAAGATAGTCAACATGAACAACTCTTGGTTCTTGTTCTGCTGCAAATTTCAAATCCAGAAGGGTCTTCATGATGAAGAAATACCTCGATCATTCCTCTTTTTGTTGGGGATATTTGTTATGGGTCCAAAACACACACCCCCATTTTTTGGTCCTTTGGCCATGGGGGGGCCCTTCTTTTTTTATTTTTGGTCTATCCCTCTCCCATTCCTTGAACTAGGTTTTGGAGGGGTTTGTTGAGAAAACAAATGTGTTTTCTTCCCTTTTGCACTTTTGGCATTTCAGAGGACCTTCAAAACCTTGAAAAGGCCGAAGGGCCTGTGCCATACCCTTTTGGTGTTTGAGCCTCCGAAACACCAAAAAGGCCAAAGGGTAGAACCTTTGCACCTTTTGGTGTTTCAGCCTCCAACAGAGTGAAAGGGGAGGGTTCCACCTGACTTTTGATGTTTCAGCCTCTGAAACACCTAAATCAGGTGACGTCACCCCACAGGATATATAAGTTACCCAAGTCACTTTTGTTTCTCACTTGTTTCTTTTCTCTCGTATGCATTTTTCCTCACCTCCTCGCTGGTATTTTCCATGTCAGCTACCCTTTCACTCAACAACCTTGGTCTTCTCACCTCCTCATGCTTTGCAAGTAGGGCCTTGTCAGTTTTCCTCTTTTTGTTTTGGTTTGTGTTTGTGTTTTTGTTTTTAGTCAGGCTAGGTTTTGTTTTTGTCCTAGTCGGGTTGTTCTCCCTCCTAGGTTCATAGGGTTTGCACCCCTAGACCTATGGAGGGTTCACTCTCTGCATTTTTTTTTTCTTTTTGGTGTATTTTTGAGTTAGGGTTTTGTTTGCATCGCGACCTAGTCACAGGTTTTTGGCCTCTGAAAGGCCGAAAAAACCCTCCCAAAGAAAGTTTTTAATCCAAGTGCAATTTAGAATTTTGTCCTTTTTGGCATTCTAAAACCTCCAAAATCTCCAAAACCCCTGAAATACCAAATCATCTGAAGACAAGGTCTCCCTTCTTAGAGGTTTCAGACTTTCAAACTCTGAAACCTTCTTCAGACTTCTGCACACCGAAAGCTCAAAAGCATTTCATCAGCCCCCAAATCTTTTTGAGATTTTGGGTTTTTGCACCCCGATTATCCCCAAATTGTTTTGCACTCCACAAGTCTGAAGGGATTTTTTTCCATCATCCTCATCCTTTACAATTTTGACCTTTCATACCTTGACCTTTTCTTCAGCGTTCAAAAGCCTGAAAATCCAAAAAGAGCCAAAATAATATTTCTAGCTACTTAAGAGCCCTCTCATTCTGGTTTTCTTAGTTAGCTTTGTTTTCTTTCCTGCTTTAGTAGTATTTCCAATAAAGATATTGATTATTTGCATGTTTTCTTGTAGGAATGCCTGAGAAGTAGACAACATCACCAATGAAGTACCTATTTAAGAGGTATCAACCTCTTTAAAGATCAGGAATAAGAATCTAGAGATCACTGATACAAACATCAGGAATGTGGACTGGGATCAATTCCTAGTAAGGTATTCTCAACCAGCCAGAAGAACTAAACACAACACCTCCTTGGTTTATCTATTCCTAGTCAATGCAACAGCGCACCTGGTAGCAGTCATGTCCTCTGAGCTTATCATGACATTGGACAACCACTACATATGAAATCAAAGGGTGGTCAAGAATATAGAAGGATAGATAGTCCTTGACCTAAGGCTAGACAATATTAAAGAGGTCTTCCATATTCAGAAGGGAGTGGAAAACTTCTATGACTTCTATATAGATAAGGGGTTGAGATGGTCCAGGAACAAAACCGAGGATGCCTATGAGATTGAAAATTGGGAATACCTCTAGCAACCTCTCCCAAAGAAGAAATTGGAAAAAATAGATCAAAGGAGGGGATACTTATTGGATGACATCCAAGCCTTAGTCACCTTGATAAGCTGAGTGTATGGACTACCTTAGTCCATCCAACTCGGGAATTGGATGATATTGTTGATAGAAAAGATAAGGAAACACAAGGCCATATTTGATTGGGCCACCATCCTAAGTGATAAACTGGATGAGAAACTGACTGCAGTAAAGCACAATTCAAAGTTCTATATGACTTCATACATAGTATACCTATAAGTTGCACGAGCAAACTATTCAAGACTCACAAAATGGGGAAACTTTGGTGAACCAAATGTCTGACCTCGTGTTATTTATCCACAACTGGTAAGAAGAACAGATATGCATAAATATAGCCCAGACTACAAAATAGTAAATGACGCCTTTATCTTCACAGTCATCAGACCCATAAAGGATGACTATGCGAAGATACTATGAGCAGAGGCTATTGCCAAAATAAGGGCCATAGGGGTGTACTATATATAGTTCAGAACTTTCACATACATCATAGTGGTAGGATCTACCTTGCACCCCAAGAAGCTACACAGGTACCCATCTAATTGGTTAATCACCCTAGAAATGTGTAGGAAGATTGTGGATGCATATGAAGACATCAAGCATAAGAAGAAGCATTTTTGGGACTTCCCCATTTCCATAGGCCCCTACACTCTCCAAGACATGAAGATCTATAAGTCATTGGTCTTTGAGTGGGATGAGTTCCCACTCCAACTGTATAAAAACATCCGGGCTTGATTCGACCCCATAGGAATATACATCCATATCATTGGCAAGTTCTATATCCATGAGCCACACATTGAAGATCATTGGATGAATTGTGTGCATGACCACGAGGTAAGAATTAGGGATTACAGAACAATGTCCCTCACACTAGTACAAGTGGCCTTAGTGGTCAATATCACCCCAAAGGTTAGTGACAAAGATTCAAATAATGTGCTAGAATAGATATATATTATTGATAAAATATACAATTGGCCTATCTTGAATGCACAGGTAGATAAGGAGGAAAATGATAGCATTGAATTCAGAGCAAGGCATGTGGTCAGAATGACTAAGGCATGGATCGACATGCCTTATCAAATGGATCCACCCAAGAAGGTAGATAATAAATGTGGAGAGAAGTCCACAGTGCCCCAATACAAGAATGACCAACCTTAGAAGCGGGGAACACTGTATGGGCATGAACATGCATTAGAATATGGTTCTAATCCTAGGCACAAGGCCCCAAAAACTAGGATGACAGGGCAGATAGATCCTCCTATTGGATCATCATAGACCACCCAAGGGGAAGGCCCTTCCACCTCCAACCCATCTCACCTTACCACTGGAGAAGGGAAGAGGACTTATAAAAGAAAGAGTTCTTCTACCTCTCCACGATTGGAAACTTTACAAGAGGAACCAAAAATGGAAGATGTACCCTTGGTAAAAAGGACAAGATCTCAGACATATTTTCTAAGGAAAAAGGGTATCAGAAGGAAGCAAGAAGAGGATCCTTAAGAGCGTGACAATCCTTTGGATACCCTAGGCTCATATGAGTTCCTCATGTCCAGTTTTGAAGGCCAAGAGGGCTTTTCATACTAGGAACATGATACACCTGACTCCACAACCATAATTGACATGGGAGCATAGGTTCCCATCCATCCTCAAGTGAACCTTACTCCACCTCCATCCCAATTCACAAACCCTGCACTAAACTAGCCTATCAGAGGAGTGGACTCTAGCACTGGCCAAAGGGCAGAAACTCAAGATGTCGACATTGCCCAGAGCATAGAAGGGGATAAAACTATAGGAGAGAGTTCGACACCAACTCCACCACCTCACATTCCAACTCCACCAACATCTCTCCCACCTCTCATTCCAACTACACCAACCTCTCTCCCACCTCCCATTCTGACTCCACCACCTTCTCTCCCAACTCCCACGCCAACTCTGCCTCCTTCTACTTCTACTCCACCACCTATAATGCAAAAAATGACTCCACCACCATATGTTCCTTTTCCTTCCTCTATCTCGAATTCCCAAGTGTTGGTGAGAACAGAAGTTGCATCTCCCTTAAAAACCACACTAGAAGCCATGACAAATCTTAATGCAAAAATATCAATTAGTTCCTCTAGGGATGAAGGCCAGGATAAAGGTGAATAGGAGGCTACAATTGAAAATGAAAAGGGAGAGAGAGAGAGAGAGAGGATAAATAGAGGAAGAAATGAAGGAAGAGGGTGAAATTTAAGAAGAGGTTGATAAAGAGGAGGGGGTGACCCTAGATTCACAAAGCTTGGCTTCAGTCCTTCACATTTCCCTATATGAGCTGGTTATTCACTTTAGTAAACCCACTTGGTTTACTAAAGAGATTTAGTCATGAAAAAGAACTTACATAGACATTTCATTCTTAGGACAAGCCTTCCATCAAGCAGAGGCTAATATACTGGCAAGGACCATATCCTACATCACTCAAGACATTAGGACTCAAAAATGCTCTAGGTTTTATGAGAAAAGATGAGGAAGCCATCAAATCCCTGACAGAGAAGAATGAGGCTCTGAAGAAATTCATTCATAAGATGGTGGGTCTCATTGAACCAATTTTCCCAGAGGCCTCATTACAGGCCATACTAGAGAAGAGAGCTACTCAGGACTTGCCAGCAGGTATGACCCCCTCTTTCATTCAGGAAAGAGTTGATTGGAAGAATGATTTTGAAAAGTTTGGAGAAGGGGTTATCAAAATAGTTTTTAGGCCTTTCAAAGCTATTCTGGTGGAAACCACAAAATTTCTAAACATGATGGAGAGTGATGAGGGGTTAGATTCTGAATTGACCAAATGGAAAACCACCCTCTAGGACCTCAAGATAAATGGAAGAAACACTTCCAAATTATGGTCAAGATATATGAAGGAAAAGAGCTAGACAACTTTGGCACCTAGATTAAGAGCATAGCCAAAATAATTAAGGTTTGTGAAAATTTCCTAGACTGCATACATAAAAAGAATAAGGAAATTATGGAATGGGTAGAAGAAATAGAAAATTTCTTCACGGGTATTGACTTAGAGCTATACCGAGATCAAGAAAGGAAAATTCTATGCCCAGTCAAAGAGGTGATACATCAATTCAAATATATTTTGGCAGGTGTTAACACCAAAGAAGGCCTAAACCAACTTTTCTATTCAAAGGATGTCCGAGCATGAAGAAGAGATCAAGTTCTTCGCTTCTAAATTTACCATTTTCAGAGAGAAGAAAGAACTACGAATTAACAAAGTGAAGAGGTGAGAAATAAAATATGAGGTAGTATAGGAGATAGTGCAGAGGCTATGAGCTACTCATCCATAGGTGTTCCCAGATTAACTGCTCAAATCCAGACTTAGCCATTTTTAGAAGTGGAATTCTTATTGACTTAACCATTTTTCCAAAGGCTAGTTTTCAAATTTTTGGTATTACGACCTTTTCATCCTTTTCAGCCTTTTTGCCTCTAAAAGGTCAAAATTTTGGGGGTCTCAAGTTTTGGTTTCACACTTAGTCAAATTTTCACTTGGAAAATTTCAGTGGAGAGGTCGGGTTTCAAATTTTTGGACCATTCCAGGGAGATCAATTTTTTACATGAAAATAGAACTTCATATCAGAAGAATGCATAACTAGAGTTCATTTTGCAAGGATTAAGGGTCCTCTATTAGTTCCCACCTTGAAGAGAACCATAGATGAAGATTCCAAGGGAGAACTCAGATATCAAGAAGAAGACTCCAGTTGCAAACAAGGGAACTCCAGCTCCTCTCTTTCTTCTTTCTTAGCAATTTTGATCCCTTTTTCATGGGAAAACTGATTGTAAATGGATTAAATATCCATACAACCACTTTATTACTAGTTTAGAAATAGATTTCTTTAGTAAAACTTTAGTTTAGTTTAAATTTCATTTTTTTAGAGTCTCTGATGCCCTAATTTTGGCATTCAAATTTTTTAGATAAGAACTCTATATATTGTAATAAAAAGCAATATAATAGGGTCATATTCTTGATGCAATAAAGATCTACAATTGGTGCTTTATTCATGGTGTGATATTTTCTTCTATCTATGCGAAATTGATGAATGTGTGTATGCTTATTCATTATTTTCAAAGAGCCAATTGTTTTATTGTTTCTTGAATCTGTGATTCTTTAAATTTGTGTTTATTGTTTTTCATCTACCTTGTTGTGATGAATGTATGGGAAGGATCATCTTTTGGGCTCAATGAAAAATGTGCCTCGTGTGTGCGCACATCTTGGTGGCTTCACGATTTGATAGATTGTGAAAATCTTGCACGAGTAAATACATTTTCTCTCCAAACGATTGCATCCATTTGGTATATAATTGTGACTTGGTCTAATTTATATCTAGTGGGTTTGTTCCAAATCTCTCTATTATTCTATTCACAAGGAAGGATTAATAATGGTTTATGTCTGTTAGGATTTCATTTTCAGGAATTTACTTTATTCTTGTTACCCCACTCCTTTAAATTTATGTCATAAATTTGAAAGAAATCGAAATCATCTTTAATTTAAATTACAAATTTGCATCATTAGTTAATTACATTCATTGATAAATATGAAAAATACCAAAAAAGTACTAAATTTGTTTTATAGTTTGATGTCTTGAAAGTACCAGCAAAGGCCTCCTCATGAACATTTACATTTATCTTCAATTGAGTTACCAAGTAGGTTTTACCATGACCCCGAAGAATCTTGGGAATAACTTCGTTATTCTTTCAAGAGAGGAAATCGAATCTCGAGATCCTAGCAATTGACTTGTGTAAAACAATGCTCAACAAGTGGATTTTTAATACTTGAAATATGTTTATTTAAATACAAAACTTCAGACTCCCCCTTTATAATATCATTGATTATAATTAATGAGTCCCCTTCCCTATGGAGTTTGGGAACCCTCAGTTAAATTCTTGTTTTAACTGATAAGAAGGTTTCCTGGGCCTCAACCTCATTATTTGTCCCTTCAAAGAGTCTTCTAACCCATAACAATAGAATGTTACCTTTCCATTCATGTACCACAAATCCAACACCTGAAGGCCCTGAATTACCCTTTGTGGCTCTATCAAAATTGTTTTTTATCCATCCTATACCTGAGGGGATCCAAGAAACCTCTTTAACCTTCTAGGAAGGAGGATTATCCCTCAAAGGCCCATTAAAGGGCTTGAATTTAATCAATGGCCATATTTGTTGAATTCTAGAATCTTCTTAACTAAAGGGAATTTTTTCTTTATTCACTTGTGAGGTAGAATTACCTACTAATTTTGAGATATCTCTCTCTAGATGAGAAAAAACTCTCCTCATGTCTTCACTTTTCTCCTGTAAAATACTTCTATTCCATTATTTCCAAATTTTTGATATTACAATTGAAGGACTGATCTACCATATATAAGAAAATGTAGACTTGTTTCTTGGAAGAAACCAACATTTTTCCAAATCTTTTAGATAAGTGGGAAGAGGCCCATACCAACGGAGATGATTTATTGTATTATTCCATCATTCTTTTGCAAATTCACAGTTGAGTAATAGATGATCCAATATCTCCTCCTCCTTGTCACAAAGAAAATACTTGAACAAATTCACAAAATACCAGCTTTCTCGTGCAAATTCACAGTTGAGGAATAGATGATCCAATGTCTCCTTGTTGTTAAAAAGAAAACACTTGAACATACCCACCATTTTCTCTAGTTTTTCCCCTGTTAAGATTCTTCCTTTCAATGTCAACTGTGCAAATGCTCTTTGTTTCGGAAAGCAGTATTTATTCCAACACAAGCTTCCAGGCCAATCCTCCAACCAAACTTCATTCTCAAGAATATTGTATCCTAATTTTATTGAATATTCTCCTCTAATTGAGCTACACCAAATGAATTTGTATGTTACCCCTAAAAGAGATAGAGGCCTCTTGCTAAAAATGTCTTTAATAATTTGGGAATCATTTTCTTTCAACCCTGATTTGGCTAGATCTTTCCAACAACATCTCCCGCATACTCATTGTTATTTTCCTTACATAGTCACTTACCTTAGTTCCTCATCACTGATCTTTGATTCCAATCTCTTAAACCCATCCTTATTACCTTGGATTATTCTTGAATATCTCCAATGATTCCTGTCGAGATCTCGCTAGTCTTTCATTGTATGTAATTTCGCTTGGCATAAGCAATCCTCGTACATTTGTTAAGCCGCCCAAGCCCTTCCCAAAGGATGCCATGTCGAGAGTCTTCTTTATTCTTGCTGACCACCTTGAAATCTTTGCCTCCTTCTACTTGATCCACTACCATAAAACCCTAGATCTCCGTGTCTCTCCACCATTAGATGTATTTAGGAGTCACAAACGACAATACCTTTTAACTTTCAATTATTCATCACATATATATATTTAATTATTTCAATTTAATATACACATAATTAAAAATGATCCTCTATATATAAATATTATAATATATTACTAAATTATATATTTATTTTATATTAAATTATTATAATATAACAAATTTATAAAATAAATAATCTTAAAATGATATACTATTATAATGAAAAAAAAAATATAATTAATAAATTATAGTATAATTATTTATATAAATAATAATAATTTAATAACCTCTTTATTTAGTATATATTGTATTATTAATAGAACAAATAAGAAATATAGCCAAATTATTGATAGAGTAATAATACTTTATGCTTATTGATTAAATCATGTTGATTTAATTAGTTAAGTTGACTATTACTCTTTGTTTTTTAAGTTGTCTCTTAGGTGCATTATAATTAATATTTATATTAGTTAATAATGCACAACCTAGCTTTTTTATCCTTTAGGGTTTTGTTCACCTTATTAGGTTGAACTTTGTAATTATTATTTCATAACTTGGAATACAATTTTGCTCTACTCATTTTGGAGTATTTTATGAGTTTAATGCTTCCCTGCGTTTTCCTCCTTTCTGCTTCTTCCTTGTAATAGGGATTTGCATGCAGGTGTTTGTTGGGTTCTGTGGATTTGTATTTCTCAAATCCTACATGGTATCAGAGCCATACTGCTACTGCATGTTCTAGTGTTTTTTGAAGCCGTGATTCGAAAGGGAAAAGTTTAGTTTCTTTTGGGTTTTTTTCTTGAATCTAGGGGTGAAGTATTTTTTGGTACACTTTGGACAAAATATGACCTTACAGTTTAGACTAGAAAGCCCAAAAACCCATATTTTGATATAAGGTGTGACCTATTTTTCCTACTATGCCTTCGAGGCAAAAAAAATTGGCCTCTAGGGTCGTACAACACTTTTTTTGAGAAAAAAATGTAAAAAAAAACTTTTCTTGAGCACAGCCACCGCGCACCCCGCCCACATGACACCGCCACACATGTGTAGCCTACGCGCCACCCACCTGCCACCGCTACCTATTGTATGCTGACATCAACATAACGATGCTGACGTCACTTTTCTGGTTATACAATTTTTTTTCTAATGACCAAATTTTTTTATGGCATGATGTCATGCTGACATCATCAATAGAAACGTGATGGCCAAACACCCATCAATTTTTTTCCAGTGAGTGGGTGATAGCCATTTGGATGAAAAATTGTTTTTCCCCTATGTGTTTTTCCAATGAGCTTAAGTTTTGAGCACTTGTTGGGTTTTTTCTCATATCTTGAGCATACGGTATCTTTTATCAGTAAATGACATACTGTCAGAAAGCTCTTTCCAAGATGGATACCACCATGTGGGTCTCGTCTTCAAATTTGGTTGTTTGAGTACCTATTTTAATCATCAAAGTTGAGGCTTTAGTTTCCTTCCTCTTTGCATCTAGACTCCAGGTTTTCTTCTCATTTTTTGTGCTTTCCTATTTAATTTTGGTGTACGGAGATAGTATACTATTTTATGGGGGGTGAATTTCACTTTTTTTCATTTACTTCAGAAAGACCCTTCTACTTCTGTCTTCTTTCTCTCAATATCAAACCCTTCAATTGTCTGACTAAAACCTCACAACTACCACACCTTGAAAGCACACATGACCAGGCTGCTAATGTCTTGCGGCTTATGGTCTTGTCTAGATGAGAACCAACCTACTCTGCAACATCCTTTTGAGATTCTTTAGCACATGAACAAAATGGATGAAGCCATGCACTTAATGGCACTGAATATTTTCGACAGTCTCCTGTTTCACTTGGAGAATTTGCACACTGCTCGGGCTATTTGGGGAAAGTTTGCATATCTGTTTGGCACCGTTAATGAGTTTCGGGCACTACAGCTTGATACAGAGTTGACATCTTTGACTCCTGATAGTTTTCCTACCATTGAGGAATTCTTGATGAAGTTCAAGTCTCTCCACTCAATTTTACAGGGATGTGGGAAGAACAAGTCAGATGATGAGTGTATCTTTATGATACTCTCAAAGTTGTGAGGACAGTTTCAGATCTTCTCTTTCACTTTCTACTCCACTATGGATACTTTGGGTACTAGGCACACTATGCCTTCCTTTGATGCTCTCTGTGATTGGTTGACACAAGAGAAGTCAAAGATTCAATAGATGGATGCTTCTTCTGGCTCTATGAGAAAATCATTGGTCACTCAGACCTCACAGGGGAAACTAAAACAAAAATAAAAACTGAAGAAAGATTTAGCAGGTAGCGAGTCTACCTCCAAACCTGCATAGAAAACTTATTCAAAACCTCCAGCTCACCCTTTAAAGGGAAAATATTCTTCAAAGTCTATTGAGTCTTCTTCCAAGAATAAGAAGAAAATAGGTGAAACCTATAGTTTTTGTGGAAAGGATGGACATCCCATTTCTAGGTGTTGGAAATGTTTGGAGGCTTTAGATGAAGCCATACAGGAGCATCATATTTATTCTCCTCAATCCACATACTCCCTTGCAGGGAAAGGTCATGCTCTTACTGCATGAGCATCAACTTTTGGGCCCACTTGGATTCTAGATTCAGGTGCCTCTTAGCACATGAATCGCACTCAGTAGTTGGTCATCTCACTTTCTCCTTGTACTACTTCACAGATTGTTGTTGGTAACTCATCACATCTTTCAGTTTTTGGTTCTAGTTCCATTGCATTAGTTGGGGGTTCTCTTCAGGATATTCTTCTGGTCCTTGATCTCACAACGAACCTCTTGTCCATCTATCATATTTTCCACTCTGGCTCTAGTAAGATAGTTGATTTCTCACCACATGATGTGGTTATTCACAACCTCTATGATTCTAATTCAGTTGTGGCTATAGGGAGTGTTGACTTTGCATCCCACTTATATAGATTTGATGGATATTATCCTTCTGATGGTACAAGCTCATCTCTTATAGCACACGCAGATATAGTGAGCAGGCTTTGGCATGAGCATTTGGGCCATGTCAATTATAGATATCTCTAGCAGATGAGCACACAGGCCCTTGTTCTTGGGATTCCACAAATTTATTGCACTGAAGGTGTTTGTCAAGGTTGTGTTCTTGGCAAACAACATAGGGGTCCTTTTCCTTAGGGATGGGCTACTCGTTCTTTGGCACCACTGGAGTTGATACATAGTGACTCATGTCATTTCCTACTCCTTTTTCTGGTGCCAGATATGTGCTTACTTTCATTGATGACTTCTCTTGGGGACATGGGTGTACTTTCTTAAGTACAAGTCTGATGTCTTTGATTCATTTTGAATATTTAAGACATTTGTGGAGAAGAAATATGGTCTTTCTATTCAGAGAATATGCACAGACAATGGGTGGAGTATGTGAATCAAGCTTTCAAAGATTTTTTCTTTTAACATGGTCTACAACATTAGTTTTAAATTCCCTACACCCCTCAGCAGAATGGCGTAGCGGAGAGAAAGAATAGAACACTTTGGGAGATGGAAAATTGTATGATTTAGTCCAGGTCCATGGATTCATCTTTTTGGGAAAAGCTAGTTAATTGTGCAAACTATATTCAAAATTAGATCCCCCACAAGGTAGCTCAACATATGACTCCTGAGGAGGCTTGTTGTCATCTCAAGCCTGATTTATCCTCATTCCAGGTTTTCAGTAGTGAAGCATGGGAATTTATACCTGATGCTCAGAGGAGATCAATGGATCAGAAGAGATGAGCCCTCATTGTTTTTGGCTACTACAAGGATGTTAAGGTGTACATGTTGTTTGATTCTGATTTGTGAGAGGTCCTATTTTGATGGGATGTCGAGTTTGATGAGCGCCTTCCTACAACAGATACCCTGTTTCCAGAGTCTACTTCACCTACCACTACTCCCTCATCTCTTCTAGATTATTTTTAGGATGATGATGATGATGATGATTATGATATTAGTGAGCCCTCTTTTCTTCCACCACAAGATCCTCCACAGATGCCTAGATGGGCCCATGTTACGATTGATGCTACAGGATCTATGGAAGGTGACCCTTCATCTTCTCATCATACTCTGTCTCATTTTGTGGGTTCTAGCCTTCTGATTCATGCCATTTGTGATGATCCTTAGAATTTTTTAGCTATGACAGTACATTCTGAGTGGGACAGTGCTATGCAGGAGGAGTATTCTTCTTTGATGAAGAATTATACATGGGATCTTGTAGTATCATACTAAGTTTTTTGTTGATGGTTCTATTGATAAGTACAAGGCACATCTTTTTGTGAAGGGTTTCTTGCAGGTTGAGGGTATTGATTACACAGAGATATTTTCGCCAGTTGCCTAGATGAATTCTATTTGCCTTATCTTATCCTTCGCAGCTTCTCAATGATGACCCATTTTTCAGATGGATTTGAAGAGTGCATAATTGCATAGTGATCTTAATGAGGAGATCTACATGGAGTAGCCTCGGGGATTTGTGCAGGATTCCTCCTTGGTTTGCAAACTTTGGCATTCCTTGTATGGTCTCAAATAGGCCCCTCAGGCTTGGTATGAGAGTATGGACTCTTTTTTTCTTTCCACGGGATTCACACGATGTCATTATGATCCTACACTATACATTCAACGTCTTGAGGATGATTTTTTTATCGTTGTGCTATATATTGATGATCTTCTAATCATAGGTAGCTCATCTTCTATGATCAGGATGTTCAACACACATTGATGGAGCAGTTTGAGATGACTGACCTTGGTGTGTTACACTACTTCCTTGGTCTTCATATTGTTCAATCCTCTACTAGGATATTCATTTACCAGAAGAATTATGCTCTTGAAATTATTTCTTGCAAGCCTCCTCCCACACCTTTTCAGTCTTTTGTTACTTTGTCTACCTCTTGCACTTCACCTTCAGTGGATCCTACACTGTATCAAGTGCTGGTTGGTAGTTTGTTGTACCTGACACACACTCGTCCTGATCTTTCCTTTATTGTTTTCCTTGAGTCTCTTTTTTTCTCATGAACCTTCTGAGAGTCAATGGAAAGATGCCAAACATATTTTGAGGTACATTCAGGGCACCATTTTATATGGCATTCACTACACATCAGAGGCTCCTCACATTCTTGGCTTCACTGACTCAATTTGGGTTGGTGATGTTTATGATCGCAAGGCTACTTCTGGCTTTGTTTTTTCTCTTGGCTCTGGTCCTATCACATGGTCATGCAAGAAGAAGAATGCTCACACATTTTCATCTATAGAGGCTAAGTACAAAGTTGTAGTGCATGCTAGTCAAGAGATTTCATGGCTTCACTAGTTGATGACTGGCTTTGGTTTTCCTCTTGATCATCCCAATGTTCTGTGTTGCGACAATCATAGTGCTATTCACATTTCCCACAACCTGGTGAAGTGTCAGCACACTAAACACATTGAGCTTCATATGCATTTCATCCACCAGATGATTCAGGATAGTTTTCTAATTTTGGAGTACATTCCCACTGCAACACAGGTTGCTGACATCTTCACTAAACCTTTTTCATCTCCACGCTATCTGTAATTGCACTCTATGCAGCTTAGGGTGACAGAATTTGTCTTGGGGGGTCTTCTTGAGGTCTTCCTTCCTTCATGATTTTTTCTAGCATGTTTGTTCTATCTCTTTTTGGATAGGAGTTTTTCCTACTGGGTTTTCTCCTTTTTCTCTGGTTTATAGAGATTTCCTTGTATTGGGTACCTGATAAGGCCTTGTTGTTAGGACCCATTTCTTGCTTTCATGGTTTTTCTAGGTTAGCTTACCCCCCAAGCTTAGCTTAAGGGGGGGTGTTAGAGTAACCATAATTTATTCTTATTGATTAAATCATGTCGATTTAATTAGTTAAGTTGATTATTACTCTTTGTTTCTTAAGATGTCTCTGTTGGAAATAATGGGAAGTGTGTACTGAGAGGGGGGGGTGAATCAATACCTCTAAATTTTTTATCTCTTTTATCCTTTAACCTTTATGTTATTAATTGTTTATCCAACCATATGATCTATACTATCTTTGTGTAAGACATATCAATTCTTTAACTTAATTCAACATGTAAATATTCATAGAAAGTAATTGACTCATAACACATGATATGATATCGCAGAAAACCTCTGTAAGAAGGTAAAAACTACAGTGGGGATGGCACCCACAAAATCTTCACTATCTACAGATTAGAAGGGGCTAGTTAAGGCTTACAATTTGATCACTTCTGATGATCTACCCTGCTAGGATTATTATGTGGAGACCTGTTAAGATCTACTCTATTAAGATCTTTAGCAACACTATTTAGTGTGCACTCGGCTAAGAGATTTACAAAGGACTGTTAAATCCACCTTTCTTGAAAGGATTTTTACACTTTGCTTCATTTGTTAGAATGTAAGAAAATTAATCATTGACTTGAGTGTATGCAATCTACTATTTCTTATTACAGACCCATTCAATATTACATGTATATATGTATCACCTATTGTGATTGAATAATACCTTTGTTGCTCGGTAGCCTCTGTTCTTGGTTCTTGATAACTAAATTCATCTTTTGCTGCTTTGCTTCTTGAAATTCTTAGTCTGATCCATAGATGTGCTCATTGCATACATTAATCCTCTCCTCATGCATTTAGAATGATTACAACATCTATTTAGAATATAGATTGACCTAATTAAGTTTCACGTAAAACAAACTTAACTCTATGATCAAAGGTTTACAACTTGACCTTGATCTCCTAGTCTGTATGTTTTAAATAAGTTAGACTGATTAAAAAAATTACAATAATGTTGATTGCCCCTTAAGTAATGGTTTTAAAACAAATAAAGACTCTATAAATAGAATACAATTTTTTTATCTGACATGGAAGTTAGATCCACTTTTCTAGGATGTAACTGACTTTCGGTGTCTGATGCTCAGTTTTCTTTGAAATTAGTTTGCTCGTATTTCAGTGTTCCTTTGATTGAACTATCTGTTAGTTTCCCTTGCTCTGTCGGATTCCTCTATTTCTTCTCTTTTAGTTTCACTTGAGATTTGGCTCATCGGGTGTCTCTTTGAACTTCACACATTCGGTGATCTCTGATATCTATACTTTCGATGTTCTTGAAATTCTGTCTTTCGGTGTAGGTTTAGAAATTGTTTTCCTTTTGCATACTAATGGAAAAATAATTTCATCAATCTCCCCCTTTGACATTAGTATCAAAAACTGATATATGCATGAATACTAAAATGTTTAGTATGTACACCATGTATATATCTTGTCTTTATATGACTCCCCCTAACTATATGCATCATAGTATATATGTACATGTATACTTATACATTTCTCTTTTTCCCCTTATTATGTTCATATTTTGAACATATATGAACATATCATTTCTCCCTTTTGTGATACTAAGGACAAAGACGTACAACTTACAAGTTGTCAAAATTTTGGCAAAAATGTGTAACTTACAAATTGTCCAGAATGTGGGAATGAGAGATTGTCATAGCTTCCATCATCTGTTCCCATTTCTCTTTAAGGTGTTCTGGAGCCATGTTCTCTAATGCAATTCTAGCGTGCATGTCATAAATTTTGTCTAGGACAGACATTTATGGGGTGGCAACCAGTGTTCTTGCTAGTGCCATGTGCTGCTATAGTTATGTGAGATTAGGTAAAATTAGAGCTTGGAGCTCAGTTACCTCATCTCTAAACTTTGATTCTTCATATTGAATGTCTTGTCTCAGCTTTCTTGCTTGATTTAGCTATTCATAGTGCAATTTTATTGCATCTTCACTGTTAGTGAGACCTTGTGCACTTGCGCATGTAGATCAACATCAATTTGTGCTATCTTCTCACTGATGAACTATAACTGATTGAATGTTTGAAGATATTAAGTTGATGATCATGCAAGGCATTAAATCAGTTAATGTATTGTATTGTCATTGATGTCAACTTGATATAATCTGTATGTTCATGGAAATACTGCCAAAGCCTTAAACAAACTAATGAATCAAAGGCTATGCTATTAGTAATGCATATAAGTCAAGTATTCACAAAGTGACTATATACACCGACGGACAGAGTAAAAGAGAAAAATCACAGTGTTACCCGATGAGAAAATGCACAACATTACCGACAAGCAAAGTCATATTTTTTCCCGACGAGAAAAGCACAGAGTAACCTGAAAAATAGAATTATAGTGTTTCCCGATGGACAGAGATCCCAAAGACAACTAAAGTCACATTGACAGAATAGTAAGTTATCATTGATAACTAATTGAAGTATTGATTGACAGAACAGAGAGTTCAGAAATGACAAAATTCTTAGCTGTCAAGAGATAAAAATAGACTTAACTGATACTTATCATTGTTTTAATCGACAAGATAAAGCCGGAGATAAGTAATAGATTTAAATATACTTTTTCTAGTTGGCAAGAAGATATCTATGAGATAAAACTGGAGTTTTGCTTTAAATCTAATTGGCAAGAATTTTGGATCATGCCAAGATAAAGAAAGCCAAGAAATGGTGAATCATGTCTATAAAGACACAACCTGATTCATTACGAATTGAGGGGTGAAGAGGAGTGAAAATAATAGATGCTGAAGAGATTCTAAAGGAGAAGAAAGTCTTCATTCAGACCTGATCAACAAGCTGAGGAAAGAGCTAGATTCTACAGACACCGATGAATAGTAAGACAACATCACAGAGCAGAACAATGTGGAGAAAAGGTATTGAATTAATTATATTGATTAGAGAGGTAATGCACTTCCAATAGATCTAAAAACATGCAATTCAAGTTGTATGTGTGAAAAAAAAACTTTACTATTTTAGTTTAACCATTGAAGCATCAATTCTCTTAACCAAGCAGGACTTTAAAGTCTTTTGTAATTGAGATACATACCAAGGAGTATCAAATTTTTTTATCATATAAAGTAGCATTGGATATGCTTGATACCTATTGACAGGCCAAGTGAGTGTTTGATAAAGGATGGTAGCATTAGATGCCAGATACTAAGGGACAAAGTATCTTTTAAATCCTCTAACAAGGTCACACCTTACAGTGTGTTTGTAACCTTTAACAGGGTTGGATCTTAACCGAGCTCACTTTAGAAGAGTGAAATTTTGGGGTACCGGTCCCAGTGGTTTTTCCCTTAACATGGTTTCTATGTTAAAAATCCATGTGTTATGTGTTTATGAGTCATTGCTTTATTATTTTGCATTTCACATAAGTTATTCTGGATTGATCGATATACTCTAGTTATTTACTGTGTTTCAATAAATAGAAAGAATACTTATCGGTAAACATACAAAAGAAGGTTTTACAAAGCATTTCGACAAGTAGAAATTTGTTAAAAGTATTTCAAGGCATTCATCTTGTAGCACTGAAGATAACTAGAGGTATAAATTTGTGGTACTAAGTTTGAAGGTTTGATTTAAGGATTAATTTTTGAGGCCATTGATTCACCCCCCCCCCCCCTCTCAGTTATNGGCCATTGATTCCCCCCCCCCCCCCCTCTCAGTTATTAATAACAATTGATATCAGAGCTTGTGTGCTTAGAAGGAAGGTTTCAAGACCTAAGCTAAAGATCATAAGATGAACAGACAAGATGTGCCCAATTTGAACAAAGACAATTTTGCTTCATGGAAAAGCAGAATAAGACTCCACTAATTAGGTATTGGAAATGATGTTACTCAATACTTAGATACTAGGGTAAAAGTACAAACATGTGTCACACTTTTATAAAGGAAAATGACCACAACATGCAAAGTGTTCAACTTTAACGACATAAAAGGTGGCATTTGTATTTAGAATTTGAGGATGATGTAAATTAAAGAAATGTGTAAAAATGGATTAAGTTTATGTCTATAAGTTTTTAAAATTTTTTTGAACAAGAATGTACTTAGTTTTTTAATTTTTGAAGTCCATTTTTCCATTGCTGAAAACTACTGAAAATCTGGGATCTAGTTCCCTCCAAACAAGTATATGCAAATAATCTATTTTTCCTATATGTTATAGATAAAATGTATAGCTAGTGCAAAAAAGAAGAACAATTGGTTTTCAATGTATATTTTCTCCGTTATAACTGCTCAAAGTTGAACTTATCATAAATCGACTGTTTTCATCTCCCTCCAAATTTCCCCTATCAAATCTACACCATTCAAAAAAAAAATTACATATTCTTGAAGAAGACTCTCTCCTCTAGTGTTAAATATAAATTTTAATTTTTTTTTATATGATTTACTATTTTTTTATTTGTTTGAAGCAACATCTTCTCGAATGTTAAAATACCTATTTGTTGTATTTTGAAATTATAATATATTAGATCTAATCAAAATATTATAAAATTTACATGACAATAATCTTGACTCTGAGCTCTACAAAAGGGTATTTTTCATATTTTTTAAAAATATCATTAAAAAGAGTAGGGGTTATTGAAACATTGATTTTCTGAAATAATTTCATTTCTTTGGTAATTGGTATTAAACATGCATTTAATAGACATTTCCAATTGGAAAATTTTAACAACTTATCTAGCTTAGCTAGAATGAATCTAGCTAGACCATATGTTTGACAAAAAATAATTTTTATTTAGAAATACTGAAATTTAGCTGTGCTGATAAGTGGTCCTGAAACGTGACATAGCTTTGTGCTTTTACCCACTAAATATGTGTTTCCCACAGGAGCACCCACAATTGAACAAATGAGAGAGAAGCATGAGCACAACTGCATGATGATAGAGCTTTCTTCCTCACTCTCCGATGCTGAATTTGAAGATGTCAAAGCATGCACAAATGCAAAGTAGATGTGGGAAAAATTGAAGCTTGTACATGGTGGTGATAAAAATGTTTTGAGAGCCAAGAAAGAAAACCTTAAAGGAAAGTTTGATGATCTCAGAATGAAAGAAGGTGAAAACATCACACAAGAATCAAAGAGGTAGTCAATACAATCTGAGGAGTTGGAGGTGTACTAGATGAGGATACAGTGGTAAGTAAAATTCTAAGAACCTTGATGCCTACTTATGCTATTAGAGTATCTCCCATACAAGAAATGAGAGTAGTAGCAAATAGAAATGTTACTCTAGACAGTTTGATTGGAAGACTTATTTTATTTGAGATGAATAACTTTGATAATAGCGTCTTACCAAACATAGAGTCTGCATTCAAATCTTCTTTGAGAATAAGTAAATAAAGTCATAAGCACACTATGAGAAAAGATAGTGATAGTAAAGAAGAAGATCTTGATGAAATTGAAGCACTTATGGCTAGAAGAATGCATAGAGGCAAAGGTAAATACAAAGGTAAATTACCACTTGTGTGTTTTAATTGTAAATAGATTGGACACTTTGCTGCAAGATATCCTAATAGAAGAAAAGATTATAGAAGTAATGACAGATCATTTGAAAATAATTTTGACAGAGGTGATTATAGAAGCAACTGTCAATCATAAAGAAGAGATACCCGAGACTACAAGGAAAAAGGAAAGAAGACCAGTTACCTAGCTAAATGCAAAGATGAAGATACTGACACTGAATCTGATGAAGACATCGAGATGGTGTTTGTGGCAGTAAAAGATGATTCAGACGATGATGAAGAAAGGTATGTAGAAATTGCACTCATATCTAAGGTTAGTAAAAATGATGTCTGGATCATAGATAGTGGCTGCACTCACCACATGACCGATGACAAACAATTTTTGAGACTTTTGAATACTATAATGGCAGTTCAGTAAGAATGGGTAATGACACACCTTATCTAGTTGAAGGTAGAGGAACTATAATGTTGAATAACCTGATAAAATGTGAAAATGCTTATTGGGTGAAAGGATTGAATTATAATATATTGAGTGTTTCTCAGTTGAATAATTCAGGTTATAGAGTAGCATTTGAAAATAAGAAGGCAAAGATCTTCAATGAATCAGGAAATCTGATTGGTACCAGTGAGCAGACAAAAGGTAACTTATTCTATCTGAATGATACTGACACCACTTGCTTAATGGACAGAAACAAAAAAATATGGTTGTGGAACAAAATATTGTGTCATGTGAACTTTGACAACATGATAAAGATAAGCAAAAAGAGAAATGTAAGAGGCTTACCGATGATGACCAAGCCTGACAATATCATGTGTAAGAATTGTCAAAAAGGTAAGATGA
>MU227494.1:357699-374023 GCA_018584345.1 Thuja plicata | reverse complement strand
CATACATCTGATGCCATTATAGAATTAGTCCATACTAATATATGTGGACCCATGAGGACAAAGAGTTATTATGGTGATAGATATTTTATTATCTCTGTTCATGTTTACTCTAGAATGATGACAGTATTGTTTGTAAAAGATAAATCTGAAGCATTCAAGATGTTTAAATGGTACAAATCAATGGTAGAAAAACAAAGTGGTAAAGAATTGAAATGCTTAAGATCAGATAGAGGAGGGGAATTTGTTTCATATAAATTCACTAACTTTTGTAATGAGCATGGAATTAAAAGACAGGTCTCCGCAGCGAGAACACCACAACAAAATGGAATTGCTGAAAGAAGGAACAGATCCATTGTTGATTGTGCAAGGACATTGATGATAGAGAAAGGCATCACCCAAATCTTCTGGAGGGAAGCTCTCAGTATTTTGTTTACACATTGAACAGAGTACAATTGAAGAAAGACACCAAGAAGATACCTTATGAGCTATGGTATGGATACACACCCAATGTAAGTTACTTCAAAAATTTTGGTAGTCAATGTTATTTCTTAAAAGATGATAGAAATGGAAAAATTGACTCCAAGAGTGATGAAGGAATCTTTCTAGGGTATTCCACCAAGAGCAAGGCCTATAAATGTCTCAAAAAAGCCTCTAACAAAATTGTTGAAAGTGCAAATGTAAAGATAGATGAATTTGTAGAGAAGAATGAAAAAGAAAGCACAAAAGAACCAAAGGACTACAACAAGTTTTTTTACAATGAAGAACTTGACACTCTACCTGACCAACAATGTAGAGCTCCCGAGCAACAGATCATTGCACCCGAGCATCAGGATGCAAATATCGACAATCAGGATATTGCTCAAGATGATGTACAAAGTGATGAAGATCAAAATGAAGGACACAATGATGATCAAGATGATAGACAAAGATTTGAACCTATACTTGCCAGATATGTTAGAAGGAACCACCCACAGAACCAGATCATTGGAGATAAGAAGCCTGGTATGAGAACCAGACGTAAGTCTCTAAACACAAGATGTCTTATTTGTAATTTTGAGCCAAAATATGTTAATGCTACATTTGATAATAATGAATGGATTAGTGCTATTAATGAGGAGGTTGAGAAGATTTAGAAAAAAAATACATGGACACTTGTACCGAGACCAGATGACAAGAATGTCATTGATACAAAATGAATATTCAAGAATAAACTAAATGAGAATGGAGAATTCACCAGAAATAAAGCAAGACTAGTATGCAAGGGGTATGCACAAGAAGAAGGGATTGACTATGGAGAGACCTTTGCACCCTTTTCTAGGCTAGAAGGAGTGAGAATATTACTTTCTTATATTTCATATAAAGGATTCAAGGTATACCAAATGGATGTCAAGTCTGCATTCCTAAATGGAATACTTGAAGAAGAGGTATACATTGAACAACCAAAAGAGTTTGTTGATCCAAACAAGAGGGACATGGTATGTAGACTACACAAAGCCTTGTATGGATTGAAACAAGCACCCCGAGCCTGGTATGAAAGAATTCATTCCTATCTTATAAGTATTGGATTTGTAAGGACTAGTGAAAATAGTAATCTTTATTTGAAGGAAGATACTGATGCGAACATTTTGATTGATGAAATATTTGTTGATGACATCATATTTGGAGGCAATTATATGCTATGCAAATAATTTGCAAATGAAATGAGGAAAGAGTTTGAGATGTCTATGTTTGGAGAGATCAAGTTCTTTCTTGGTCTATAGATCATGCAACAAGATGAAGGTACTTTCATTACACAATCTAAATACATCAAGGAAGTGCTGAAAATATTCAAGATGGAAGATTCCAAACCAGTTGGAACACCGATGGCAACTGGATGTAAGATGACAAAGGAGGACAAGTCATCAAAGGTAAATTAGACTTTGTACAAATCAATGATTGGAAAAATCATGTATGTTGTACATACTAGACCAGATATTGCACATGCAGTAGGAATAGTTGCAAGATTTTCTGCTAATTCCAGGGAATCACATATGACTACTGTGAAAATAATCCTAAGATATCTGAAGAATATCGAGGAATATGGCTTATGGTATAGAAGAGAAGGAAAATTTGAACTTAAGGTCTTTACCGACGCTGATTGGGGTGTAAATATTGATGACCGAAAGAGAACAATTGGAGGAGCATTCTTTATGGGTGACAAACTTGTTAGATGGATCAACAAGAAACAATGTTGCATCTCCCAGTCTACTGCTGAAGCAGAGTATGTTGCTACTGCTGCAAACTTATCAAATATTACATGGATCAAATAGTTACTAGAAGGTATGCATATGAAAATTCTTGAACCAGTAATTATCTATTGTGATAATACAATTGCAATAAACATTTCCAAGAATCTAGTCATGCATGCTAAAATAAAGCATATTTCCATCAAGTACCATTATTTGAGAGAACAAGTTCAAGAAAAGGAGATGATACTTTATCATGTGCAATCAAAGGAACAATTAGCCGATATCTTCACCAGGCCACTACCCAAGGATGCATTTGAGTACTTGAGAAAGAGACTAGGGGTCAGACCCTTGTCTATTGTTCAGTAAAATGACTAGAAGGCTACATCAGCCTACACATTATCAAAATATCATTCATATTGATGCAAGAAAATAGATGGAATTCAAAGATAAATCTATACACAATAAGGTATTTATCTACTCCGAGCACTAAAGTTATTGTATTACCGATGGATTGGGAAATTCAAGGAGTATATTATGGATAGAAAGGATTTGTTTTCCATTACTGTCAAAAATATTTGTTTGGCATTTTTGTCAAAGGGAGAGATTATATCCATTATCACTTCAGGGAGAGATTATATCCATAGGAGATATTATACATCAGGGAAAGATTATACCCATCACATTTATCCAAAGGGAGAGATGTAACCAGAGAGGGAGAGTACATACAAAGGGAAAGAATTACTGACAAGAGACATCAAAAGAAAAGAGAACAGTCAAAGGGAGAGAGTTTGACATAGAAGAACACATCACATCAAAGTAAGAAAGATTCTACGTCTATCTAGTAAAGGGATTGAAGATAGAGAGAAAGCTGCAAGAATAAAATCTAAGTTATTTGATCTTACCGAGGACCAGATATTTGTATTGATTATAGTACATAAGATTGGTAGTTTGATGAACTTCAACTGTTATATTTAATATTGTATTAGTAATAATATAATGTGATAATGTAGTATGTTTCCATCAATGCCAAAGGGAGAGATTGATGAACTATAACTGATTGAATGTTTGAAGATGTTAAGTTGATGATCATGCAAGGCATTAAATAAGTTAATATATTGTATTTTCATTGATGTCAACTTGATATAATCTTTATGGTCATGGACATACTTCCAAAAAATTCAAAGAACCGATGAATCAAAGGCTATACTATTAGTAATGCATATAAGTCAAGTATTCACAAAGTGACTGTGTACATCGATGGACAAAGTAAAAGAGCAAAGTCACAGTGTTACCTGACGAGAAAATGCACAGCATTATCGACGAGAAAAGTCATAGAGTTGCCTAACAAGAAAAGCACAAAGTAGCCCGACATATAGAATTATAGTGTTTCCTGATGGATAGAGATCACAAAGACAACTGAAGTCACACTGATGGAACAATAAGTTATCACCAATAACTAACTGAAGTATTGACCGACAGAACAAAGAGTTCAGAAATGACAAAATGCTTAGCTATTAAGAGCTAAAAATAGACTTAACTGATACTTATCATTGTTTTAATCGACAATATAAAGCTAGAGATAAATAATGGATTTAAAGATGCTTTGTCCAATTGGCAAGAAGATCTCTACGAGATAAAATTGGAGTTTTTCTTTAAATATAATTGGAAAGAATTATGGATCACGCCAAGATCAAGAAAGCCAAGAAATAGTGAATCATGTCTATAAAGAGACAACCTCATTCATTGCGAATTGAGGGGTGAAGAGGAGTGAAAAGAACATATGCTGAAGAGATTCTGAAGGAGAAGAAAGTCTTCATTCAGACCTGATCAACAAGCCGAGGAAAGAGCTAGATTTTGCAGACACTGACGAACAATGAGACAACATCACAGAGCAGAAAAGTGTGGAGCAAAGGTATTGAATTGATTATATTGATCAGAGAGGTAATGCACTTACAATAGATCTAAAAATCTACAATTTAAATTATATGTGTGAACATATCACTTTACTGTTTCATGTTAACCATTGAAGCATCAAGTCTCTTAACTGAGTAGGACTTAAAAGTCTTTTTTAATTGAGATACATCCCAAGGAGTATCAAAAATTTTGATCATAGAAAGTAGCATTGGATATGCCCAATACCTATTGACAGGCCAAGTGAGTGTTTGATCAAGGATGGTAGCATTAGATGCCAAATACTAAGTGACAAATTATCTTTTAAATCCTCTAACAAGGTCACACCTAACAGTGTGTTTGTAACCTTTAATAGGGTTGGCTCTTAACCAAGCTCACTTCAAAAGAGTGAAAATTTGGGGTACCGGTCCCAATGGTTTTTCCCTTAACAGGGTTTCCATGTTAAAAATCCATATGTTATGTGTTTATGAGTCATTGCTTTATTTTTTTGCATTTCACATAAGTTATTTTGGATTGATCGGTATACTCCAGTTATTTACTATGTTTCAGTAAATAGAAAGACTGCTTATCGGTAAACATACAGAAGAAGGGTTTACAAAGCATTCCGACAAGTAGAAATTTGTTAAAATTATTTCAAGGCATTCATCTTGTAGGATTGAAGATAACAAGAGGTATAAATTTTTGGTACTAAGTTTGAAGGGTTGATTTAAGGATTAATTTTTGAGGCCATTGATTCACCCCCCCTCTTAGTTATTACAAACACTCACTATAATCCTTAGTGAGTTGATCTAAAGTGAATAAATTTTGGATTAAGGTTATAGCTTCTGAAATAATGGGGTGCAATGTACTTACAAGTTCAAACAACTTCAACCTTTTCTCTTCCACTTCTTGGCTGATTTTCTCTGCTAGTTTGAATTGGAATTTCTATTATGCTCGTTCTTCAATTTCCTTTTCAGCATCTACATTCTTAGATGTGATAGATTCTGTGAGAATGAAAAATTGATCAAGTATAGAGTATATTGATCAATGTTAGTGTCAGGTACTATCTGTTGTAGTATGTCTTTTGTAGTTTTGAGTACCTTTGTTTTTGTTGTTTCCTTCCTAAGCTTATCTTGGATAGATTTTCTCTCACAAAGTCTTGCATACTTTGTTAGTTCAGTTGGATCCAATGTTCTAGGATCGCATACTAGAATCTCAATAATTTCATCCAACTAGATTCTTATTCTTATTCTTCTTTGAGATTTGTGTGGTTGGAGATGTGTGAACTACTAGTGCTAGTTCATGTGTCTTCTTTGAAGTGCTCAGTGAAGGCTTGGTAGATGTATTTTATTTTACCTTATGCTCAGTGTCAACCTGTCGGTTAGGTGAAGAAGTCTCCTCATTAACCTTGGGTGTATCTATAGATTTTTCTTCTGTATTCTCTGGTGTATCATCTTTCTTCTCTTCTTCACTTTTCTCTTTCTTCTCTCCATCTTTTTCTTTCTACTCTTCTTCACTTTTCTGATCAGTAGATTTGTCTTTTTGTACATGAGTAGTATCTTTTGGTTCTTCATATGTGTCTTTTTGTTCTTTAGATGCATCTTTTTTTTCTGCATCACCCTTGTCTTTGGGTATGCTTTCATCTTTGGTAGGTGATTTCTCCTTTTCCTAGAGTATATTGATGGATTCCATCAATATTGGCATGTTTCCCGGTATGTTCACCTGTGTAGCATCAATTGTAGTGTCATGTTCATTAGTCTGGTCCTTGGAAATAGTGACATCTTCATCTTTTTGAATTTCATCTACTAGATCATCAGTGATGTCAGTAATTGTATTGACCATAGTGTTGTCCATAGTAGTGTCTTACCATGGCTCATCTGCAACATTCATATTCTTGTTTCCTGTAGTGTCTATTTCCTCTTTGTGTAATTCTACATCAGTGATGGTAATTGATTCGGTGCTCTGAGTAGCCTGATCATCCTTGGTTTCTTGATTCTCGGTAAGAGCTCTTTGTGGCTCAGGACTTGTATCCTTTTCAGGAATATCAAGTATTTTCCTCCATTTGGCTTCACTCTTTCTATCTAGTTCTAGTAGATGTCCTTTAAGCACTTGGTAGGCTCTCAAATTTAGTGAGAACCTTTTGGAATGAACCTTCATCATTTCTTTGATCTCCTCCATTTTTGATTCGGGAGGCATGACTAATTCTAGGGCTCTTTCCATGATTTATTTTTAGAGTGCAAGGCAAATGTCCATCTTGCCGATATCCTATCTTGAATTTTTTTGGGCATATTGTCTGCCAGTTGTATTGGGAGGTATTTGAATATGCACATCATCTTGATGATTTCCTCCTCAATCTTATTTTGCTCCAAGGGATCCAATATTAACCATTTCTTGACCTTCCTACTATTTACTGAACCTGATTTGATAATTGAGGCACACACTTCATCAATTATTTTAGGTATCTTGTTCTTATCCTCTTGAACACCTTCATCATGTTCGGTGTCCTCAATGTCCTCCTTAGTTCTAATGAACTTTCTTCTTTTTGTTGGCCCTCTTTTCTATGTTTCAGTTTTCCTCATATAGGTCCTTACTTGACCTTTCTTCAACGGTGAAGGACTTGTGTCCTTAGCTGTTTGACTTCTTGTCCTTGTAGAAAATATAGTTATAGGCTTCTTAGCTGGTGAAGGTAATGGTGTATCTAACTCTATAGACTTAGATTCACTTTCCTTTTCTGCTTCACCGATGGGTTACTGTCCCTCAATTTCTTCTTTTGTAACCGACAACCTTTTCTTCAAGTTCTTGACCATTTTATCCTTCTTCCTGTCTATCTTCTTTACAACCAAGCCAGTTTTGATTCTTTCTTTGGCTTCTTCATAGGTGCCAGACTTGGGTTGTGATTTATCAATTGGCTCATTTATTAATGTATCAATTGCAATGGATGCTTGATCTATGTTCACTTCATATTCAACTGGTTGTATCCATGTTGTTCTTGGTACAACAGGCTTAATGTATGTGAAGTCTGTGTCTACCATGAAACATATATCAGTCTTGAATTTCTCAATTAATTGCTCAAGGATCCTCACTCTTTTCTACATTCTCTCCTTGAATCCAGTAATGTACTCATTGATGTCTGGCTCAAAATTGTCTCCTAGTGATTTTATAAACTCACTAATTTGTATGGTGATTGGTCTAGTTGTATCCCATTTCACATTTCCTATTGATGGGAAATATTCTTGAAAATAGAAGAATATGCACATGATAAGTGAACCATACTTACATGAATTTGATTTTGCATTTATGATTGTCTTTAGGTTCTCTTCTAGCTTCTTGAGTAGAAGTTTTGATAGATCCAACTGAGTTTCTTTCTTTAAAATCTTATATGTTGTATCCACTGCTCCGGATGATATGTTCTTTATCTTGCTAGCTTGAAAGAAATTGTATCCTAAGACACATGCTGCAAATTTTATTTCATCATCATTGATGGTGGATACTCTTAGTCCTCTTCCATCCCATGTAGCTCCTGTATTCTTCTCAATTTCAGCCTTGGGTGGGTGCTTTAATGCCTTTACCTTATCGGTTATTGGATCACTGGTGACCGCATGAATAACATCTCGTGTTATTGGTTTAGGCTCATCCATCCATTGCTTATGGTTGTGGATCCTACTTAATACTAACCGAATCCAATCGGTCTTAAATACATTTGGGAACCATAGGGCATTTGTGAGCCCTTTTACTTCGATGTGTTTTTGCTCATCTTTAATAGTTTGGTCATCTTTGCATTGCTTCTTGAAAGATTGTTCAACCTCAAGGTTGCCAATTTCTGTAATCTTGCAGTGTATGTATGCTCGCACATCTTTGATGAGTAAAACCCTAGTTGGTATTCATGAGAATTCTCCAGCATTGTCGGGTTGTGATGCAACCTCTAGGCATATCTTGTAATATGGTTCTACACAGGTAGATTTATTGACAAGTTTGACCTTATCGTTCTTTATGCTCTTCAACATAGTGGTTCTTGATTTTGTGGTCATTGTTTCTAAAAATTAGGGCTTTCTATAAAAGATAAATAGAGTTCTTGGTTATGCTTGTTACTTACTTCAACCTCTATAGTTGTAACTGATCTATTTGGAGTGCTTTGTAACGGGTTGGAGTCGCTCTAAAATTTTGTCGCTTTTGGCTTTGTTCTTGCTCTGGTCACTTCGCTCAAATCGCTGGTGAGAAATGAAACCCTTCCGTTGTCTATTTATAGACTTTGCCCTAGGTCGAGTCATTAATGCTCAACCACTCCTTAGTGTGTGAAGATGGAGTCATCGGTTGAAACACTAACTTCCTTCTTGGTGAAAATGTGATGCTTTGGGGCAGTCGTCTAACTTGTTACTTTCATCGATGGGTTTCAGTGTATGCGACTTTTTTTTTCAACTCACATGATTACTGACGGATCTCAGTTTACACTAGCAACTTTAACTTTTACATGTTAATTGACGATTCTTGGTAAGTGCAGACAATTCAGCTTTGAATGTATACCGATGTATTTCATTATGTATTAACCGATGAAATAGTTTTCACATAATTTAACAAGTAATACCATAGTGCATCTATAATCATGCTAATTTGGCATTTCAACTATGTATGATGAAACTGATGTAAAATATAGCTTGGTGTAATGAATTTCCATACTTTCTTGTTCTGCTTAGGTGTGGGTGGTGACGTCACCAGATCCATTGGATAGGGTGTCACCAATTGCATTGCTTGGTCCAACTTCATCATTATTTGTAGCTTTCCTCCACATTTTGTTTCTCATCTTCCTGATGTCTTCAATGGAGTTCCCATTGGCAAAGGTGTTGGTCTCTGTCATTCGGTCTCTGCAGTCCTTCTTGAGATGACCGACTTTATGAAAGTGTAAACATGCCATTCCGGGGTTAGTCTATCCTCTAGGATTTCTTGACCATTGTCTCATACAATTTGCAGCAATGTGACCAAATCTTCCACATGCTATACAATTTTCCCAAGTATTATAATCCCATACATACTGGTTACTGACTCTTTTTGGTTCATAGGCAGATTCTTGACCTTTAGGTTTCCATGCTTGCTTTTTCTTCTTCCAACATTCAAGAGTAGTGTGTTCATGCATTTTTCAAGTAGGACAGTATTTATCCATGTAGGTTTTCTTCTTTGGTTTTTTCATCTTAGAATTACATTCATATGCTTTATGCCCTTTCTTGTTACATTTATAACAAATTCCTATGAATGAAGATGTAAATTTAGGAGTACCTTTCATTTTTCTCTTGCATACATTTGATGTGTGGCCTTCCTTTCCACAATAATTGCATGTCAACTTTCTTGGTCTTGGATTTGTATAGACATTCTTTTGATCATCTTGATTAGGTGATTCTTCATTCTTGGTATAGCCTAGTCTAGTGTTGTTTTTGGATCTCCTTTGTCCATCAAGAAAATCATCCATTATTTTATTTCTTTCTTCATCTCTTTTGATTATCTCATTATGTTGTTGCTGAATTCTTATTTCATGTTTCATATTTTCATTTTCTTACCTTATCTCATTGATAACTTCTATTCTTTCAATGAGTTCAACATTCATTTTGTTTGCCTCTTGACTCATAAGGATAATCTAATTTATAATCTCATGATGACGTTCTATAAGTCTCTGTATTTCAAACTCTTTATCTTGTATCTATTCAAATAATCTTTCTTCTATCATCAATAGATAGTGTTCTCTCTTGCTCAGATTGTCTAGCATTGTTCATGACATCAATCATTCTTACCATCTATGTCTCTTGACCGATTTGTAGAGATTTCACTTGTCCAGCCAGATGTTGATTGATTTCATTTAAGCTTGTGATTATTTCTTCTGATGTATCTAATGCTTTTCTTGTAGTAGATCCTAAAGAATCAAATAGATCTGATATCTCTTCTTCTTGGTAATCTGTCTCATTATAGCGAGATGCCATAATCTTTCTTTCATCTAACAATTGTCTCATCTTGATTCTAGCTTCTTTATACTGTTCATAGAAGATTTGAATTTCTAGCTTCTGATTCTCAATACTTTTGTCAAGTCTAAACTTCTCCATTGTATGATGTTTTTTCTTAAGTCTTTAAGCTTTTCAAATAAGAGTTCTAGCTCTAATGCCAATTTTCATAAATAATGGGAAGTGTGTACTGAGAGGGGAGGGGTGAATCAGTACCTCTAAAACTTTTATCTCTTTTATCCTTTAACCTTTATGTAATAAATTGTTTATCCAACCATTTGTTCTATACTATCTTTGTGTAAGACATATCAATTATTTAAATTAATTAAAAATGTAAAAATTCATATAAAGTAATTGACTCATAACACATGATATGATATCACAGAAAACCTTTGCAAGAAGGTAAAAACTGCGGTGGGGATGGTACCCACAAAATCTTCACTATCTGCAAAGGGCCAGTTAAGGCTTACAATCTGATCACTTCTGATGATCTACCCTATTATGAGTATTATGTGGAGACTTGTTAAGATCTACTCTGTTAAGAGCTTTAGAGACACTTTTTAGTGTGCACTCGGTTAAGAGATTTACAAAGGACTGTTAAATCCACCTTTCTTGAAAGGATTTTTACACTTTGCTTCACTTGTTAGAATGTAAGAAAATTACTCATTGACCTGAGTGTATGCAATCTACTAATGCTGATTATAGATCCATTCAAGATTATATGTATATATGTATCACCTATTGTGATTGAATAATACTTCTGTTGCTCGGTAGCCTCTAGCTCTCTCCAAGACCTTCACTGGGTCTTCCTTAGGGTCTCTCTCTCTACCCTAACTTAGAGGATTCTTTCCTAATCCTCTAACTCACTAGGAACTTCCCATTGACTTCAAACTCAACTCCTTACTCTCCTCCTAACTTTCTTGCAAGCATGGCTTCACAAGCCTCCCTTCACCCCAATGGTGTCAACTTCCTAAGGTTGGGATTTCTTACTCCCCTTAGGTCAAATTACACTCCTATGGATCCAATTTGCTAGACCCTTCAACCATTTTCCAATTAGCCCTCCAAAACACTGAAACCTCCCATTGAATATTTACTAGGTCTCAATTCCTAATGGTGTCTGTACAGTATATTTCTACCAAACCCCTAAAAACAAGGGTTTTGGAGACATGTAGACTGGTTTGGTATTTTGATCTTCTTTATTTGATTAGTTGGACTCCTCTAAACTTCTCCCTCCACTAGAAGGTCTGCACCACATGCATCCTCACTCCTCCAAACTTGATTGGCTCATACCAATCAATCTGCAATCTTCATTGCCACTGTCTTGTTCAGTTACCCTAGCTAGAGTGCTCACCACTCACCTAGGGAATGAATGTTCTCAAGCCTTCCCTGGACTCACACACTCCAAAATCTATATCTACATAGTATATACAAGTTCCAAGTGCTCATGGAGTTTGAGCCACGGGAACTCCAAAGACACCCATTATTTACATAACTGGACCAAAACTAGCCAGTGAACTTGTAAAACACAAAAATAATTTGACAAATCTTAACAATAATGTACAAACTAATAAAATAACACCACACAAATCTTGGAAACTACATTGAAAACACTATCCAATCATTCATTGAGTCCATTCAATCCAATAAAGTGATGGATGATGGCTCTGTCATAAATTTACACTGTAAATTGGTTCTTCCTTGCAATTAGTCCTTACAATATGAGAAGTAACTAAAAAATTAGGGTTGGATTCACCTTATATACTCCTATTTCATCTGTCTGGACCACTTAGTCAAGATTTGGGCACCTTAATGGCCGATTCCTAAAATCTAGGAAATGTTGTCATGACAACTTTGACAACTTTTGTCAAAATTGTCATTTTCACATTTTGAGTGTCCTAATTGGTTTCAAAATTTACCAATTGACCTCACATGGTTAGAAAACAAAAAAAAACATTAAAAATCTTCCCAATTTGGGATTTTGGTCAACTCTTTGACTTTTGAGTTGACTTCTAGGCCTTAGACTCCTAGAATCAACTAGACTCAAACAACACAACCCTAATCTTTCCAAACCTAAACCATACCTCAAACACACACTAGGGGCTTTATACTTAGTCCTTATTTATGGATGGTTGTCCAAACCAACCTACAAGCCAAAATTGATTAAGATCTTTCAATAGACCTTAAGGGTGCTACTGCACCATACTCCCCCCTACAAGAAAAACAAGTTAGGGTATAGTTGGTGTCAGGAACTCCTCACTAATTCCATGTTTCTTGAAGTCACTCTCAGCTATCCAAGTGGCTTCTGATGCTGGTTGTTTCTTCCACTTCACTAGATGCTCCATGTAGATCTTATGTCTTGTTTTCTTTTTCACCCTTGAATCCAATATCTTCTCAACTTGTAGTTTGTCCTATGCCAGAGTCTTGAACTCTCCCATGTCCTTAATGACCTTTGTTCTGTACTAAATCTCATCCATATCTTGCCCCTTATACTCGATCAAATATTTCACATTGAAGATTGGAGAAATTGACATCTCCTTGAGAAACTCTACCTTGTATGCATTAGGTCCATACTTTGCCAATATCTTACAAGGTCCAATTCGTTTCATCTGTAGCTTTCTAGGTATCCCTTTTTGTAGTCTTTCCTTATTCAGGAACAACATGACTAGTTCACTCACTTCAAACTGTAATTCTCTTCTCCCCTCATCTTTCTTTGCTGTCAACATTTGATTTGCCTCCATCAATGTCTTTTGCACTTGCTCATGAACCTCCTTCATTTATTGTGCAAAATCATCAGCATGCCCACTGATTCCCTCATATCCTTTGACATCTCTGAGTTCCATCACACCCCTTGGATGTGCCCCATACACTATCTCAAATGGGATCTTCCCTGTAACTCTACTGGTACTATCATTGTAGGCAAATTCTACCTATTTAATAACTTGCTCCAAACCTCGTCCATACTCCTTGGTCAAACATCTAAGCAATTTCCCAAGTACCCTATTGATTACTTTAGTCTGCCCATCCATTTGAGGATGATAGGTAGATCCATGAGACAAGTTTGTTCCTAACCTCTTCCATAGGGTCTTCCAAAAGTGACCCATGAACTTTACATCCCTTTTTGCAGCAATTCTCATTGGTAGGCCATGAATCCTTACCACTTCTTTGAAGAACAAGTAGGCAATATGGCTGGCATCATGTGTTTTTTTACATGGTATGAAGTGGCTCATTTTACTAAACCTATCTACCACTACAAATACACTGTCTAAACTAGTTGGAGTTCTAGATAACCCCACTATGAAATCCATATTTATGCACTCCCAAGGTCTACTTGGGATGGGTAATGGTTGGTAAAGTCATACATTAGATGAAGTGCCTTTAGCTTTCTGACATATGCCACACTGCTCCACATACCTTCTTACTTCCTTTTGCATCTTTGAAAACCAATATAACCTCTCTACTAAGTCCAATGTCTTATTCAATCCAAAGTGTCCACTTAGGATTCCATTATGCTTCTCTTGTATAAGGTTCTCCCTCATTGATTCTCTTGGAACACATAGATTCTTTCCTTTGAATAGAAATGCATTCTGCAATGTATACTTTGCAAACTCATTGTGAAAGTGATTCTCAAGATTTTGACACACCTTATATATCTCTGAGAAATCTGAATCTCCCTCATATAGGTCCTTAAAACCTTCAACCCCTATACTTTGCAACTGAATCTCTTGGATGGTAAGTAGTCTTCTACTAAGGGCATCTGTAACTTTTTTTTGCACTCCCTTCTTATGTTTGATAGTAAAGGTGTAAGACTCTAGGAATTCTATCCACTTGATGTGTCTCAAGCTGAGCTTGTCTTGAGTGTTTATGTAACTCACTACTTGATTGTCTGTGAAGACAACAAACTCTTTGGGAAAAAGATAATGCCTCCACTTCTTTAAGGATTTCACAAGAACATATAGCTCCAAGTCATAGGAAGAGTACCTAGACTTAGCCTCATTTAGTATTTCACTGAAAAAGGCCACAAGCCTGCCTTCCTGACTTAAGACAGCTCCCACTGCAATGCTACTTGCATCAAACTCCACAATAAATGGTTTATCAAATCTTGGCAATAGTAATATAGGCTGAGTAGCCACTTCTTTCTTTAATCTCTCCAATCCATCATTAGTTGCCTTTGTCCACACAAATTTTGTTTTCAACCCTCCTTTTATAGTCTCTAGGACTGGAGCACAAATCTCACTAAATATCCTAATGAACTTCCTATAGAATTGGGCTAACCCATGGAAGATTCTAACTTTTGTCCCTATCTTAGGAGTAGGCCACTTCAATATTTCCTCTACTTTCTCCTTGTCCATCTTTAAGTCACCCTTGGAAACCACAAAGCCAAGGTAGACTAGTTCTTCCTTCATGAACTCACTCTTCTCAAGGTTTATGGTGAGTTTATCTTCCTGCAACTTCTTCAACACTAACTCCAAGTGCCTCATATGGTCCTCCTTTTTTTTACTGAATATGAGGATTTCATCTAAATAGACAACTACAAATAATCCTATATAGTCCTTCAAGACTTCATTCATCACCCTCATAAAGGTGCTTGGTGCATGGGTAAGCCCAAAGGGCATCACTAACCATTCATACAACCCCTCTATAGTCTTAAATGTAGACTTCCACTCATCACCCTCTTTCATCCTAATTTGATAGTACCCACTCTTTAAATCAATTTTAGAGAAGTACTTAGTACCCCCAAACAATCCATCAAGTTTTCAATTCTAGGAATTGGAAATCTATACCTGATAGTTATTCTATTTATTACCCTAGAATCAGTACACATTCTACACTTACCTCCTTTCTTAGGAGCCAACACCACTGGTACAACACATGGGCTAATTCTCTTCCTTATCAACCCTTGGTCCAAAAGCTCTTGGACTTGTCTAGCTATCTCCTTGTTTTGCTCTGGTGTCATCTTGTATGCAACCTTGTTTGGAAAAGATGCTCTAGGTATGAAGTCAATTTGNCATGGGCTAATTCTCTTCCTTATCAACCCTTGGTCCAAAAGCTCTTGGACTTGTCTAGCTATCTCCTTGTTTTTCTCTGGTGTCATCTTGTATGCAGCCTTGTTTGGAAAAGATGCTCTAGGTATGAAGTCAATTTGATGACTGATCTCCCTCTTGGGTAGAAGTGTGGCTGGTGTACCCTCACAAATTATATCCTTGAACATGTCTAGCAATTATCTTACCTCCTATGGTATAGGTGCCTTCTCATGAGACTCCTCCTCCTTTGGCTTTAGCAAGATTGCATAGCCAACTTCTTCTTCCTTCAGATCCTTTAGAAATTCTTTCCCACTTCATAACATGGCACTGGATTCTGCCTTCTCCATTTTTTCCTCCTCTAAGATGGACTGTATTTTGTAGGTCACCCCATCTTTCTTGAAAGTATACTTGTTATCCTTCCCATTATGGATTGCATCTCTGTCATACTACCATGGTCTGCCAAGCAAAAGATGGCAAGCATCCATTGGAAAAACATTACATAGTATCTTATCATGATACTTCCCAATAGAAAATTCCACCCACACTTGTTCATTGACTAAGATGTTCTAGCCCTTGTTCAACCATGTGACTTTGTAAGGGCATTCATGTGGAATTTTAGTGAGCTTTAGTTTCTCTACTGCCTCTTCTGATATTATATTGTCTGTAGATCCTAAACCTATGATCACCTTACATAATTTTCCCATTATCTTGCACTTGAACCTAAAAAGATCCCTTCTTTTCTTGTGTCCATCCTTAGTAGGTTCTTTAATTAGTATTCTCCTAAGCATCAAACTTTCACCTTTCTCTGAATCTAGACTGACCTCTAAATGCTTTGTGTTTTCCTCCTCTTGGACATAGTTGATCCTCTTTTCTCCTTATGAGGATGTTGGCTTATCTGGACACCTATATGCAGGGTGCCCCAATTGTCCACAGTTGTAAAATTTCATGGAAGAGAAATGAGATCCCCTTCCAAAACCTCTTGTCCTTCCTCTACCACTATTATAGGAACCCCTTCCTCTATTGTTGAATCCACCTCTATTGTTTGACTCCTATCCTTTATCTTCATATCTAGAGTCACCTTGACCCCTACTATCATTTCCTCTACCACTTGAGCCTCCTCTATGGCCACCTCTATTATGTCTGCCCCTTCCTCTACTTTTGGAGCTAGAATCTTGTCTTTTCTTTAGTTTTTCTTCCACCTTCA
>MU227494.1:281936-292477 GCA_018584345.1 Thuja plicata | reverse complement strand
TTTCACTATCACTATCTCTTCTTATAGTGTCTCTGTGACTTGATTTACTTATTCTCATAGAAGTTTTGAATGCAAACTCTATGTTTGGTAAGACACTATTATCAAAGTTATTCATTTCAAATGAAATAATTCTTCCAATTAAACTTTCTAGAGTAACATTTCTATTTGCTACTGCTCTCATTTCTTGAATGGAAGATACTCTAATAGCATAGGTTGGCAGTAAGGTTCTTATTATTTTACTTACCATTGTATCTTCTTCTATTACACCTCCAACTCCTCAAATAGCATTGACTACCTCTTTAATTCTTGTGTTGTACTGAGTGATGTTTTCTCCTTCTTTCTTTCTGAGATCATCAAACTTTCCTCTAAGGATTTCTTCCTTAGCTCTTAAAATTTTTTGTCACCACCATGTACAATCTTCAATTTTTCCAACATCTTCTTTGTATATTTGCATTCTTTGACATCTTCAAATTCAACATCGAAGAGTGAGGAAGCAAGCTCTATCATCATGTCGTTATGTTCACGCTTCTCTCTCATTTGTTCAACTATTGGTGCTCCTGTGGGTAACACATATTCAGTTTCAAGGAATTGAGTAACATCATTACCAATACCTGATAGGTGGAGTCTTATTCTACTTTTCCATGAAGCAAAATTATCTTTGTTCAACTTGGGCACATCTCATATGTTCATCTTGTGATCTTGACTTAGGTCTTGAAACATTCCTTCTAAGCACACAAGCTCTGATACCAATTGTTAGTAATCACTGAGAGGGGGGATGAATCAGCGGCCTCAAATATTTATCCTTTAATCACTAACCACCTATATCATCTTAAAATGGAAGCACTTCCATTGTGATAGGTTTAGCACCCTCATTTAGTATGTTAGCATATTAGATTTGCATTTAGGATACATTTGTGCTTCATTCTGCATGTTTAGGTGAAATTAGGGTTAGGATCTTGTGAATCCTCCTGGATTTCCCTCTTTGTGACTCTTTTTCTCTAGGTAGGATCTATGTATTGGTTCTCCTAGGCCTCATCCTATTCTCTCTCTAGGCCTCTAGGCCTTCTGAACATTCTGGAATATTCCCTCACCTTCCTAAGTCCCCAGCTGACCTCGAAATCCCACAGATACTTTCTGGTGACCTGCATGAAACCTCAGGTCAGGGTCAAGGTCAAACTTGACCTAGTTCAGGGTCAATTTTGACCTTGACCTAGGTCAGGGTTGAGGTTGACCTTGCCCTAGGTCAAGGGAAAGGTCGACATAGACCTCTGTTGGGTGTTGGTCCCCGCTTTCAAATCTGGAGCTTATCAGGGTCCGGAACTTAAAATAGGTCCCCAGGCTTGGATGCAGAAGGTTTTTCTCTAATATTTGAATTAATATATCCCCTCCTTGGTTGGTGATTGTAATTGGACCATGGTTTGAGGTGAAATTTGAATTTGGGTCCCTTGCATTGCCCTAGGCGGCCTATATTGAGATCTCTATATAAACACTCTCTTTTGCCTTCATTTGATAATGGATGAAAATAGGGAGATGACATGATGAAGTGATGATGCAAACAAGCAAGAGGATGATATAGAAGGACAAGCTAGGAGGAAATATCATAATTTCAATCAAGCATTTTGAGGACAAGCTAGCATGGATCTTCATTGAAGCAAGAAGGCACTCTCTTTAGATCTACCATTCTCAACATTCAAGCATTCAAAGGACATTATCATGGGGTAGAAAGTATGGATTGTGAGTTGATGGGAACACTTTAGCCTTGGGGGCTTGGTATGCTTTCTTTGTCATATTCAAATCTATGCATTTCTTTCTCATGTCCATTTTATGTTAGGATTATTAATCTAGAAGATTAGATCTTGATATTGCATATTTAAAGACTCTTTTCAAAAGAGAAATACACACACACATACATTCTATATTCGGCTATTCATGGAGGTGGAGATGACCAAAATGGGGGTTTGACTAAGGAAAAACCCTATAGAGCCACCCCAAAACCCTTCTTTTCAGATATTTGCAGGTGCTATTTTCGGGAGTTATAGGTACATAACAGTAGATTTGAGACCAGATTTGGATACCCTTTTCGGCTTTCTTTCAGGATCCACAAACAGATTTTATGTCGACGTTGTGCAAGTTAGGGTTGATATTATTAGGTTAGGGGTGACATTTGTGGGTCAAGGTCGACCTTTTTCATAAGACGATGTCGGATCAGAAAAATATTTTTGGGTTTTGTTTGTCTCTGCATTACGATTCCAGATCATACTTCATATTTTCTAGAAACTTAGTATAGGCTTCAGAAAATGAGTTTTTCCAGATCTGCTATATTATGAGGTAAGATCTTACTCCACTATTCTTTGCAAGCTTTCCTCCATTCTTTACTATAACAATTAAATTTAAGAAACTAAAATTAGACCTAGGACCTCTTTCCTTATGCAATTCTCATTACGCAAATCTTACATAGGAGCTCCTTTACAAACCAAATTTAGATCTTACATTTTGGTGAACCCGCGATAGACAACTCTTTCTTTTCCTTGGTGTTAGATTTACATTTCATTTTACATCTTGCGTGAGCATAGAAATAGATTTATTTTTCCTTGCATTTATATTTCAAAAAAATAAAAATCACAAAATTACTTGAAAAATACAAAAACATTTACATGCTTGTAGTGCTTCCTTGTGTTCAACATGTATGATTTTTGTTTTGAATACTTTGATGAGGATTTTGTTGTACAAATTGATAGATCCCTTAATGAGGTACATGGAAGTGAGAATGGAAATGGTTTGAATGAGATCTCCATGGATCCCATTCCTATCTCATCCTCCTCCACAATCTCTCCAATTAACCTTTAACATAGAGTGTATGCATGGTTACCTTCATATTCCTCTATTTGCAACATTGAGACACCTAAAATGATATTTCCTAAACCTTTGATGATGGTAAAAGGGTTTCCTCGAATAACTATTAAGGGTAAACCCAGAGATCCTTTGGATTTATTTGATAACATGAATTCTATTTCACATGCTTATCATACACGAAATAATCCCCAACCTACTGTCCCAGCTACTTTACCTCCTTCTCAACCCGTGCTTCCTCAAGCACCWAGGTTACCTTCTTCCTTTAAGGAATATGACTTAGTGGAACAATTACGCACTACTCCGACTAAGATATCTTTATGGGAATTACTTCAAACTTCTTCTACATATCATGAGGCATTACAAAAATCTTTATCTACTCTCCCCGCTACGCCTCCTAATAAAGAGAACATTAATTCATTTCTGGAGTTCATTCATACTAGGCCCTATGTACCTCCTATTGTGTTTTCTGATGATAATTTACCTACTGTTGAGGTGCATAATCAATATGATGCTCTTATGGTTGTTGTCTCTATTAATCAAAGTATCATTCATAGAACATTTATTGATAATGGATATGGGCTTAATGTTTGTAGCATGGATATGCTTAGGGCAATTAAGGCTGATCTTACAACTATTCACCCGAATAAAATTCCTATTCATGGATTTGATAATATTGCAAAGAAAACTTTGGGTATTATTACGCTACCTATTAAAGTTGGTCCTGTGCTTCTCTACACTCCTATCCATGTTATGCCAGGACCACTCAATTATAACCTTTTATTAGGAAGACCTTGGTTACATACTATGCATGTGGTTCCTTCTACTCTTCATCACAAGGTTAGGTTCATTTATAACAATATGATGTACACACTACATGCGGATGATGCACCAAATTCTTGCCTGAATGCAAAATATGCTAAGGTTCCTAAGCCTATACAACTAGTAACAAAACCTTAGCAACCACCTAAGGTTAAACAAGATGAGATTCCATCTTCTTCCTTGATGGAAGGTGATTGGGGAACATTGGATTTTAATACTACTTTCCTAGGAGAATATAAAGTCTCAGGTTTGGAATTTATGAAAGAACAAACTGAGTTTGAAAAACAAGTTTTTATTCCATCTCCTCTTTCTGAGGAATTAAAAAGTAACTTTGTTGCTACTACTCACGATGAAATAATTGAGGCAATAAAACTAGATTCCTATGACATTGTGATATATGTTGCTCCTTTAACTCAATCTGACATGGCCGATAGATATGGTTCTGGTTATCATTTACTCAGGAAATTAGGATTTAATGGAAAAGGTTGTGGTAAATATGAACAAGGTATACAGGTACCCTTGGATAATAAAGGTTGTGATTATACTTATGGGTTAGGATTCAATCCTTATAGACAACCATCATCTTTTCCTCTTAATGTTAATCATACTTGTGGTGGACATTTGAAATTGGGTAATCCACTTCTCCTTGACATGGATCAAAAGCCTAGTTTGGACATTTTTCCTGAGGATGAAGCCCTCACTGATTTTTTAGGAGCCTATCAAGATCTACCTACATTTCATCATAAAAAGGAGAAAGAATTATTGCCTGAATAGTGAAGCCTATTTTGGAGAACATGATGAATTGGATATTTCCCCTTTTCCAATAGATTCTCCCATAAAAAGTAATTTATTAATAACTGAGACTATTGACATTCAAGTGGATAAGAATGATGTTGAAAAAACAATCAAAACTGGAAAGTGTTTGAGTCAAGATGAACATGATCAATTGGTTTCTCTTTTACTGGAATTTAAGGATATCTTTGCTTGGACATATTCAGATATGACAGGTATAGACCCTAAGATTATTACTCATAATATTGTTCTTAAACCTAATGCTAAACCTGTGAAATAGAAGATTCACAAGATGAATCTGCGCATTGCACTACTAGTTAAAGCTAAAATTGAAAAATTATTAGGTGCCAGATTCATTTGCTCTATTGATTATTCTAAATGGATTTCCAATATTGTGGTTGTTTCTAAGGGAGAAAATAAAATAAGAATGTGCACTGAATTTCAAGATGTAAATAAAGAATCCTTAAAAGATGACTTCCCACTGCCTAATATTGACATGATAGTGGATTCAACAGCCGGTCATGCGTTATTATCTTTTATGGATGGATTTTTGGGTTATAAAAAAATTTGTATTCCTATCAAGGATCAACTTAAGACTGCATTTATTACACCTTGGGGGACATTTTGTTGGGTCATGATGCCTTTTGGATTAAGAAATGCGGGAGCCACTTATCAATGTGCCATGACTTTGATTTTTCATGATTACATTCATAAGATTTTAGAAGATTATGTGGATGATATCTTGGTGAAATCTATACAAAGAGAATATAATGTGTTCATTTTAAGACAAATATTTGAAAGAATTAGGAGTTACAACATGAGGTTAAATCCTAAGAAATGTGCTTTTGGAGTGGATTCTAGAAAATTATTAGGATTTATTATTTCTAAGCGAGGCATAGAAGTTGATATTGAGAAGATTGATGCTATAGTTAACATGCCTCCTCCTAAGAATATCTCTCAATTACGCAGTTTGCAAGGTAAAATACAATCTATTTGTCTCTTTGTTTCTAACGTAGCCAATAGGACTGTTCCTTTTACTTCTTTACTCAAAAAAGATACCACTTTTTCTTGGAACCAGTAATGTAAGAAATCTTTTGATAAATTTAAGGAATATCTTGCTAATCCTCCTATCTTACAACCTGCTCAATTCAATAAACCCTTCTATCAATATACTTCTGCTACTTCCAATGCAGTGAGTGTACTGTTGGCTCAACATGACAGTGAAGGAAAGGAAATACCAGTATATTATATTAGTCAAACCTGGACTATGAAACACGATATACTCAACTAGAATGACAATTCTTGGCTTTAGTTTATGCTTGTCAAAAACTCTGGCATTACTTGTTGAATGTTGAAGTCAATGTGATTGTTAAATTAGATCCTTTAAAACACTTTTTTTTGAAAACTGATCTCTCTGGCCGATTAGCAAAGTGGGTGATGTTTCTTATGGAATTTGATCTCACTTTCATCCTTCAAAANTCAAATAAAGGACAAGATTTAACTGATTATTTAGCTGAAGCTCCTTGTCCTCATTCTAATACAACTGTTACCTCAATAGAATTCCCCAATGAGAATATCTTGGCAATCAAACAAGAAGATGTTTGGGAGTTATATTTTGATGGTTCTAGATGCAAGACAGGTTCTAAAGTGGGCATTATCTTGATCCGTCCTACAAAGAATCCAATCCCTATGTCATATAAATTAGCATTTCCTTGTAATAACAACATTGCGGAGTATGAAGCTCTTATAGCTGGCTTACAGGCAGCTTCATCCCTTCATATTAAAAACTTAAAAATTTATGGGGATTCGCAATTGATTGTGGAACAAATCAAAGGAGGTTATCAAACTAAGAATGATAAGATGATGAAATATGGATATTTGGCTCTAGATATTCTTTCACAATTCTCTTCTTACACAATTCAAACTTTACCTAGGAAAGACAATCGACACGCAGACGCCATGGCAAGCGCAACTTCTTTGGTTTGTCTTGAGAACAATGAAAAAGACTTTCAATTTACTATACACACTCTTAAATCCCCTACAATTTTTGATAAAGTTACTATTGATTGTTGTAACTTGCATTTAGATGAATGGTATTCACATTTCTTTCATTTTTTGAAAGATAATACTTTTCCTGAATCAGCAACAAGAAATACACGTAATCATATTAGAAAACTGGCAGCCCATTATATTATTTTAGGGGAAACTCTTTACAAACGTTCTTAAAATGGTTTACTATTACGATGTCTTAGAAAAATTGAAGTACATGTAGCTTAAGCATAAGCTCATTCTAGTTCTTGTGGAGGACATTTTGGTGGGAAATCTTTAGTCAATAAAATTCTCAGAATGGGATACTACTGGCAAACAATGGAGAAAGATTCCTTTACATTTGTCAAAAAGTGTCCTCAGTGTCAACAACATGGTAATTTAATTCATGCTCCTACTCATGAGCTTCGTAATCAAGTTGCTTTGTGGCCTTTTAACATTTGGGGTTTTGACCTTATTGGAAAAATCTCACCGGCTTCTTCTCAAGGACATGCGTACATTCTCACAGCTACAGATTACTTTACAAAATGGGTAGAAGCTATCCCTATTCATTCTACTATGTAGATGTTATCTGTGATTTCATCCTTAACCATATTATAGCATGATTTGGTATTCCTTCAATGATAGTTTTGGATAATGGTACTTCCTTCAAGAACAAACAAGTCACAAAATTTATGGAGAAATATCATAGACAACATAGATTTTCTACTCCCTACTACCCTCAATATAATGGTCAAGCTGAAGCATAAAATAAGGTTATTGAACAAATATTAAAGAAAATAGTTAACAAACATGCAAAATATTGGCATACACAACTTACTTATGCTTTGTGGGCTTATAGGACTAGTGTTTGTATGGCCACAGGCACTTCACCTTATAATCTTTTTTATGGTACTAATGCTATTATGCTGTTGGAATTAGAAATACCATCTTTGCATGTTTCATTTCATAGGATTATTGACAAAGATACTTTCTGGGAACAACAATTACAAGAACTAGAAATATTAGATGAACAACGAATAAATTCTTTGGAGCACATTAAGGCCTATCATAAATCACTTCAGAAACAATATAATCACAAGAAGATTGAACGGTCATTCTTGGTAGGTGATTTAGTCTTCTATGAAAACCAAAGAAATGTGAATGTTTTACCTAGTGAGAAAGGAAAATTTAGTCCAAATTGGCTTGGACCCTTTGTGGTAATCGAGGATTTTACTTCAGGTGCTTATAAAATTGCTGATATGAATAGTGTTCCTCTCAAGGAACCTATTAATATTATGCATCTCAAACATTATTTTCCCTATTTCATTTCCCTTTATGTATGGATGTGTTCCTTATAGAATAATTATTTTATAAGTTATGCAAATTAGAATACACGCATACATATTTTCCTTTCCTCTTTCTTGTGTTAAGTTTTGTGCATTGATGAAAATAAAGGTAATCAACCATAGAACTAATTGATCAATGACAAATGTTTCTTCATAAATAAACTTTTTCTGATTTTGGTACATAGGTGGCACATGTGCCATATTTATCAATCTCTATCTCTATGCTCTTAAGGTCGATGGCTCCCAGCTCTCTCAGATCTGTGGTGTAAGGCTCGGGATCTTAGAATGGTAGTCCATGTGTGACTCGTTGATATTCTCATCTCATGGACCCACTCCTAGGCTCTTTGTAGATTGGCCATCAATTTATCTTCTCTTTCTTTGCATAACCTCAGTTCTTGTTGTACACATAGGAAGATATCTGTATGCCTTCTGGGAACCCTTTGTCCTATAAGGGACTCTCTTGCTAGCTGGTAGTTGGTAGGATATGCATGTATCCTTTAGAACCTCAGATACAAAACTCCTCCACTCCGCTACGCTCACTAAAAAATTAAAATGTAAAACTTCTTTAAATACTTCTTCTAGATAAAATATCTATTCAAAACATTCTAAAAATTGTATCATACCTGGATTTCTTTCCTGGGTATCACCAAAGGATCTAGATGGTGGGGGCATGGAATGACTACACTATCCTTGCTTGCTCTGTCTAGACCTAGGTGGTGGTGTCTCTATGTGTGCTTGAGGAGGTTGTCATGATCTCAAAGGTGAAACATAGATTTCCTGATCACCGGTCCCTGTACTGTAGCCTAGGGGCACCTCCTCTACTCTCTCCTCTTCTCTCTCCTCTACTCTCTCCTCTGTTCTCTCCTCCTCGATGGGATCTCCCTCAAAGGGAGGTTCCTCCTCATCTCTTTGATCCTCCTCCTCTCCTACTGGTATGTCATCTCCTCGCTGGTTCCTCTCTGAAGGTCATGGATCACCCATGGGGTAGTCATCGGGGAAGATAGGATGGGTCCCCTATAAACTCTAGTATCTGATATATTCTATGCTAACACCTACATAGGATATCTCAGGGGCTACCTCTATATCCTCAGTCTCATCTGTCTTACTATCTACAATGTTAGCTACTGTAGGTCAGCGTATGGTGTTGGGTCTCTGATAGTATCTCGTCAGATAGGCATATCAAGGTACTATCTGAGGGACCCCCTGTATCAAACCAAACTATCTCATCACCCTATCATAGTAGTATGGCATCATGACATGATTGGTAGGACCTTCTAGTAGCTTGTGCTGCTGTGAGTGTCTCAACTGATGTTGGGTATCCAGCCACTCTATCATCTAACAATAAGGTCTCCATATCACATCTATACCTGGTATACTGTCAAGGCATACTCTCCAAAAGAGGATATCTCCATACTACCAGACATCTACTAGTGGATATGCAAAGTCTCTTGGTGTGCTCGCATCTATCATCATAGGAGTACCCTATGGTTGTGTACATGTGTAATGCTCAAACATCCAAAATTGTAGCAAGGTGCATACTATAAGACTCTCCCACTGGTATCTCTCTAATTGACTTAGCTCATGATAAAGATGAGCCAACATGTTGTGGCCCCATGAGATGGTGACCCTGTCACTCTCCATCCTACATACAAAATGGGTGAGTGGTGCTAAAAATAGTGTACCCTTTGTGTTGGGCACTACAACCAAAGCGAGTATACATAACATCACTCTCTGTACCAAAGGTGTCGGGCCTGCTAGTATGGCTGCTAGGGAAATATGATCCGATCGGGTCCTCATCTGTGGTACTCATGCCAAACAATACTCCATATCTACAAAAATCTCAAGAGGACCCCGCGATACTCTCGGTCTGATAGGATCACCTCAGATTGGAATTCGTAGGATCCTGTACACATCCTCCAGCGTGATTGTGATCTCTCCTGACAGAAGATGGAAGGAACAAGTATCCTCATCCCATCTCTCTATCATGGTTGATATCATGGACTGATGGAACCTCAGCTATGGTAGGACTACTACCGAGTAAAATCCCACATCTCTTCATAACTATATCTCATCCTGCTGTAGCTCAGAGATACTCCCTTTGATAGATAGTAGTAACCCTCTGAAGGGATGCTCTCGAAGATGAACTGGATCCTGTAAGCACAAACATGAATCATATTAATACTTCATCAAACATCTACTATACCCACTTGACCTAGTCAAGGTTGACCTTTTTGGGTCAAGGTCAACCTTTTTGGGTCAAGGTCAACCTTTATGGGTCAGGTCAACCTTATTGGGTCAGGGTCGACCTTTGTGGGTCAGGGTCAACATTCACCCCAAAAAGGACTGAACCTTCCTAGTCAGGGTCAACCATTGTGGGTCAAGGTCAACATAACTAGGTCAGGGTCAAAATTTTTGGGTCAGGGTTGACCTACCTTGTAAAAACATGAAATTTTCAATCACAGACACTAGAAACAAGAAATTTACCTTAGGCAGTGGTTGTTTGCTGGCCAGGCGCTCAGTACCTCCATGTGGCTCGCTTGAAATTCCTCTCTTCGGCATCCTATCTCCTTTTCAGGTCCTATAAATGGTAAGAATGAGGAGGTAAGTATCTCTTCCTCTTATTTATAAGCTATAAATTAGGGTTTTATTAGGGTTTCATTTGAAATTATTTAGGTTAAACTCAAATTTTCCCTTTATATGCAT
>MU227494.1:243455-262104 GCA_018584345.1 Thuja plicata | reverse complement strand
ATCAAAACCTTCAAATCTATACAAATCCTTTACCTACACATGATACTAATACCATCGCTCAACCATCTTCTATGGATATTGTTTACAATTCAAAGATGGATGATCTCAATCACATTGTTAATCATGTAGAGAGCGTTGTTTCATCTCAACCTACTGTTCAAGATCCTTCGCCTCCTCTTCAAATTCAAGTTCCACATAAACCTCAGAAATAAACTAAGGATAAATGACCTAGGGAACTCTCAATTACCTTTGATGATTCTGAGACTATTAAGGCTCCCAATGGTCCCCTTTATATTTATGTTAGGATTTCTAAGATACCTACACGTGGTTTCCTTGTTGATCCCACATCTTTAATAAATGTCATTACTGAGGAAAACATTTTTATGAAAAATCTACAATGTGATTGTTATGATACATTTGATGCATGGATCCAAACTTGTAATGATTTTCTCTATCCTTCACTTGGTTATATTAACTTGCCTTTTGAACCTTGTGGTAAAGTTGTAGATACTACCTTCATTGTCGTTCCTACTTTTGATCAATTTCAAGTCATATTTGGTTTTCCTTGCTTAACTTCCATGCAGTTTGTTGCTTCTCCTATTTATAAGTGTATTAAGTTCATTCATAATGGAGAAGTGAAAATGATTAATCATAATTTTTATCAACCTTCTAGGCCTAGAGATTGTGCTACTCTTGATTTATTTTGGCCTTCATTACCTAATTCATGTCCTCCTTGCCCTGATAACATTTTTTGTTCATATCAAGCCTATAAACATTGCAATATTGTCAAGTTAAGCATGTCTCGGATAGATCTTAAATTTGGTCTTTTCTTCACTCCTTCTATACCTCCTATATAGATTACTACTATCTCTATTACTCAACCTCCCAGTGTCGCTTCTTAGCCTACTGAGAATCCTCCTATAGAACCTGTGAAGGAACCAGTTGTCATTCCTCCTAGTTCTCAACATGTGTCAAACAAAAGAAATGTAACAAATCTACTAATGAACGTCGTAAGAAGTGTATGGCTAATGCAAGGGCCTATGCCTCTATTCTTTGAAATTATTTACCTTCTTTCGATCAATCTATTCCTAATGTGTTGAAGGAATTTAATGTTCATAATGATGTTAAGATGAATGATTATGATGATTCTATTCACATCTTAGATCCTATTTTAATTAATCTTGATGAGGAGGATACTCTTGATGATCCTATTGAACCTAGTGATGAATATGAGACCATCAATCTTGATAGTGATTTACCTCATATGCTTTCAACTCAATTGATAATTACACCTAGTATTGAACATCATGATTCTCAGGAGGATCCTTGTTTGGAACTGGCTATTATTCCTACTATTTTGGATATAGTCCCTCTTGCGAGTTTCCCACCTTCCCTAAATAATATAAACCAAGGTAGAGAGAGTAGGTGATGTGCTTGATTGGCTTGTCCTTTGTGGTGGCCCTTTTTGTGTTTTCCTGTTGTATTGTGCTTCTCCCATAATGTGTTTTCTAAATGTTTGTTAGATTATTTTATACAACCCTTTGTTACTTTTTTGGTGCAAAGTGACAAAGGAATCAAGCCCGTTGTACAATTCCTCTATATGTATCTTTACTCTTCTATATGTTGTTTTCATTTTATGTTTTACTTATGCTATTGTTCATAAAAATTTTCCTTGTGTAGTCCACTTAGATCTGCGACATGGTAGCACTGATNGGAATCAAGCCCGTTGTACAATTCCTCTATATGTATCTTTACTCTTCTATATGTTGTTTTCATGTTATGTTTTACTTATGCTATTGTTCATAAAAAATTTCCTTGTGTAGACCACTTAGATCTGCGACATGGTAGCACTGATTCTTTTTGGTCTCCATGTTGTGCTCCAAAAAGATTCTTCTTCGTAACTCTTATGTTTTCTTTCTTCCATGGTGATTGTAGTTCTACTTTCTTTGGGGAATGATGTCAATTCATTTGCAATAATATCATATCTATATATACATATTATCTTATGATCATACTGACCCCACGCTAGGTAGATCCCTTTTGTGTTCTTTGTATGTTTATGTGGTATTTCCCTTGATTTATCTTCGTTTGGGGGCATCTCATAGTGGAAACGTAATCCATTTCTCCTATTGAAGTGTTAGCAATGACTTTAACATGGGGTCATACACTCTACTCACTTTTTGCACACACTCACTTTCAAAATATTTTCAAACTTAAAAAAAATTCCCTTTATGGATTAAAGACTAATCCTTAAAGCATGGATTTTTACCTAATAGGATCTCTTGATCCCTCCAGTTTAAATTTATACAAATCTCTTGATCCCTCCAATTTCAATTTACAATGTTTTGATCCCTTAAGGTCGAAAGGTGTCCTTAATACTGGATCTCCCTGATGGGTTGACTAGTGAGTAGCCACATTCACTAGGCAGTTCTACTCCATATTTCTAGTTGCAATGTTTCGTTGTGTGGTTCATAATGGGACATAAGTTCTCATTGGGCGAGGTAACCACATCCTCTCTCTTTTTCTCTTTAACTGGTGATATCTCTCTTATCATGATCTTAGGGCTGATAAAGACTTAAGTCCCTAGGGGCTTGAGGATTCCTTTGTTCCTTTTTATTTCAATAAGATTATATTTTCTTCATGATCTCCTTTACCAAGAGTTTGCATCGAGTCCATACTCTTGCTAAAGTGGGGGCTAAATGTATAGTCAGAAAATGTAATCACTTACCTTGTAGACTATTTTAGCCTTCGAATTAAGTGGTTTGGGGTCATGTCAAGCACCTTGAATGGATCTCTGACTTGGATCTATCTTTCCCCACTGTTCTACCCCATTTCCCACTTTTCTTTGGCTTGTTTCTAGCATCCTAAACTACAAACCTGAGACTTCTAACCTCAGGGTCAAAATCGACCTTTCTGGTTCAAGGTTGACCTCAACCTTGACCTAGGTCAAGGTTGACCTCAACCCTAACCTAGGTCAAAATTTACCTCCATTCTAACCCAGGGTCCAGAGTTCATGTTTCAGGGGTTTCCAGATGTCGGGCTTCGAAAAGGTTTAATTCACGTTTGCGGGTCGGCTGTTTCGGTCTTCAGAGAAATGACTCTTGAAATTATATTTAATATAGGTCCACTTCTAGGGATATAGGGATAATTGGAATTTAATTCTCCTATATAGGCCTCTCTAGAATATTCAAGCATCTTCAAGCACTCAATTCGTTGAGAAGATCCATTGGTAGCCATTGAAGGATTCAAGCTCTATTATCCCTCTTGTTGAAGATTTCTCCATCCACAATCCTCCAAGGCTCTTCCTATTCCAAGATCCATTCGAGATTGGTGCTGAAGATCTACAAGAAATTGATTTAAGACATCCTACATTTGACATTCTACATCCATTTGGTGCATACATACTTGTGGAACCACGGATTTGAATCTGCCACAAGGGTTTCTATTCAAGCAAGGTGAATTTATTCATTTACTTTGTTTTACTTATGCAATTTCAATTATACTTTGAGGTTAATTGCAAAACTAGGGTTTTACCAAGGAAAACCCCTCCCCCACAACTAAAAAACCATTTTTCTTACAGGGATAGGTTTGGAATAGCGAATTGGAGTGCAGATCTAGATACCCTTTTCGGCAAACTACCAGGATTCGAAAATAGATTTTCTATCAAAGATTTTGGGTCAAAATTGACATTCTATTTTGGGTCAAAATCAGAAATTATGGGTCAAAGGTGACATTCATTTCTGGGTCCGAATCAACATTTTGTTCTGGGTCAGAATCGGAAATGTTAGATCAAAGGTGACATTCATTTTTGGGTCAAAATCGAAACCGAGTCAGATTCGGAAAAGATTTCTAGGTTTTCTTCATCTTTGCATTTTTATTCTAGATCTGGTTGCATATTTTCTAGAAACTCGGTGTAGACACCCGAAAACAACATTCTTAAGATTTGTAACATTTTGAGGTTAGTACTTGTCTTTAATTTATTTCAATTAAAGTTTTTTAATCTTCCTAAATCTATCACACACTCTCTTCTATAAAACAGGAGTTAGGGTTTTTCTCTTTATCCCTATCCTTAATAGGTTGATTCATTTATGCATTGATCATTTCTTTAGGGTTAATCAATTTGGATCTTCCCTTTATGAAATTTGGGATTAAGAGGACAATATTACCTTCTTCACTATTCCTACAGCACACATTAAATTTACAATCTTCCACATTAACTCTACATTCATTTTATTATCTTATAGTAATAATCAAATGTGCATATTTATAACGCGATGGCTCTGCCCCAAAATTTTGTTTTTATAGGAAATCTTAGAGAAACAAGAATAATTTTATAGAAAAACCAAATATGCGAGCCTACAGACTTCTAAGATATTTTCTTCTACATTTTCTAGTTGAGGCTGGGCTCCTCTTCCTCACTTGACAAAAAAATAGGTGATGGAAAATTGTAAAATCCAGGAAAACCAGCAAGGTTGGAGCTAGGGCTTCCAAAACTTAGTGTCATCCTATTGCTTTGTGACATTCTAGGGATAATCACTCCAAAAAATTTCATTTACTGCATTTTTGTGAGGAAGGTTCCCTAAAAATAGCATCAAGACCGATGGTCACACATAACCGGCGAAGCAACAATAATGGCAGTAGAGTTTTATCTACATTGATTGGTAACCATCAGAATCACAAAGAAACTAGCTTTCCTAAGGACCTTATAACCAAATCTATGACCACCAAGACAATCTAAAATTTAGGTCAAAATCCCTCAACTTTGTCTCTCATAGATAAAATCACCATTGATATCATAGAAGATACCGCGGAGGAATTGTGTAAGCATTGTCTGTCTTATGGGATCTTTGTTAGGTGGTGTTGTTTGGGGTCCTATGGTGAAATTTTTTTGAATGGTTCCAAGAGAGGTTTAAAGGCAGGTAGGTATAACTATGCTACCTGAAGATTTATTTATATTGATTGTTATAATGTTAAATTTAAAAATGCTTTTCTTTCTAGAAAATCTCCTCAATATCTAGGGCATGTTTTCAATTTCATGGATTGGACCCCAAATTTTAACCCTCAAGAGATGAAGGAATTTAAGTTAGATAGATGGATTATGCTTCCTAATCTTCCTGTTGAATTAATGGATAAAGTAATTATTAAGAAAATTGGCATTCAATTAGGGGATTTTATAGGATTTGAAGAAAATATATTTTCATACTTTGATTGTGTAATACTAGTAAATATGGATTTCAAAGTTAAATCTTTAAGAAACATTGAACTTTGAATATAAAAAACTAGTTATAATATCAAACCATAATTTTTTAAGGGTTCAATTAACAACAAGAGTGATTTTTAAATTGGTAGGGATTCTTCCCAACCTATAATACTACCAACGAAAAAGGAGATCAACATTAGGTTTAGTGATTGAGGAGGCTAATTCGTGGTTGAAGATAACAACCCTAGAGAAGGTGACTGAGAGCCTGATGAAGGCAAAGGTATTGAGAGTAAAGAATCCATGGATATATATAATAAGGTGGATAATCTTTCACTCACACCCGACGATGGTAGAAATGGGGAAATAAAAAGGATGGAGAGACTTATGGAATCATACAAAGAAATTATAATGGTGGGAGTCTACAAGGTTGGAATGGAGAAATTGGAGAATAGGACCATGGTGGATGGTATGGTACTTAAAGATCAACTGGATCCAGTGATGGATATTGGTTTCCTAACAATATTAAAAGTGCATTCGAACGAAAGGGACTTAACCAATATTGTTGGAATAATGGAAGGGTGTGTGCTGAGAGGGGAGGGGTAAATCAGTACCCTTAGAAAAATTTACACTTTAACCTTAGTAATCATTGCTTGCAAAACTTACCATCATAGCTTTTCTACTTCATGCATGTAATATCATAACATAAATGTAAGTTCATGTAAACAAACATAGAAACATTCATGAAACTCATTTCCACATGACACAATAATTGATAACGCAGAAAACCCCTGTTAGAAGGTAAAATTTGTCATGGGGATGAAACCCACAAAGCTTCACTATCTGTAAAATGGAAGGTGTCGATTAAGGATACAACTTGTGATCACTTCTGATGATCTTACCCTGTTAGGAGTAACATGTTAGACTTTTTAAGTCTACTTGGTTAAGATATTTCAGCAACACAATGTATGTGTGCACTCGGTTAAGAGATTTACATAAAGACTATTGAGTCCACCTTCTTGAAGGATTTTTTCTATTTGCTACAATTGTTAGAGAGTATACAAAAATATTTATGACTTGATAGTTTGAAATCTTGAATTTCTGATTACACATCCATTAAGTTCACAAAAACCTATTGTGATGGATAATACCTTTGTTCTGCTTAGTAGCCTTGAATGTAGCTCTTCATAACTAAATTCTTCTTTATCTGTCCTTCTACATGAAAACCTCTATCTGATCCATAGATGTCCTTGTGTGGCTACAGTCATCATGTTCTTGATTGATTATACATCTATATATACAATGTATTGACCTAATTAGGTTACACATTTTTCTTGAATAACTCTAATGATCAAAGGTTTACAAATTGACCTTGATCTCCTAGTTTGCATGAATACAATCAGTTAAACTCATTAAATGCATCAATTATGATTTTCTTGATCCTCAAGAAACAGTTGTCCAGCTAAGCAAAAAGATAATTTAAAGACTAAAGTGCTTTAGCTGACATGTAGTTCAGATCCACTTTTCTCGGTGTTAAAACTGTCTCTCGGTTAGACTGGTGCTCGGTGATGTCTCTGATCAGTTGTGTCTCTATAGACTAGTGCTCGATTGATATATTGCTCAGTTGTTATTATGTGCTTGATGATCAAAACATGTCAGTGACTACTGTGCTTGGTGAACATTACGCTCGGTGAATGCTGACACTCGATGAATGCTTGACCGACCAAAATTGTGTGCTTGAATATTAATAACAACAACTGATCCTTTAAGGATTATCAATCTCCCCCTTTGGCATTAGTATCAAAAAATGATATGTACAGTATATAGACCAAGTATATTATACTTATACAATGACTCCCCATATGTGCATTCTCTCCCCCTATGTATATGCCTCGGTATGTAGATACAATGTATATACATGTCTCTCCCTTTACAATGTATGTACATATACATTTTCCCCCTTTTTTGAAAATATTGACAACGATGTATAACTTACAGCTTGTCAAAAATGTGCTTATGAGATTGCTTGATGTCTGCCATCAGTTTTTCCCATTTCTCCTTCAGGTGTTCTAGGGTCATATACTCCAATGTGATTTGAGTGTGCATGTCATAGATTCTTTTAGCTACTGAAATCTCTAGGGTGGAAATTAGAGTCTTTTTCATAGTCATATGTGTTATCAGTAATGTGAGATTCGGTAGTAACAAATTTTGCAACTCGATTACTTCATCTCTAATTTTTCTTTCTTCCTTTTGTATCTCAAGTCTTAACCATTTGGATTCAACTAGCTTTTCATAATGCATTTGGAATGCATTTGGCTCAGTTGAAAGATTTTGTGCACTAGATTTGAGATCTTCATTCAATTTAGCTATTTGTGCATCAAACTTGGTGGTGATGTTCTCAATAGTGCATAGCTTTTGAACTAGAGTAACTAATTCTGAAATATCAAGTTCTAATTGAGTTACCAATTCAGAAAATTTCACCTAGTTTACTGCCACTTCTTGGCTGATTTTCTCTATGAGTTTGTATGAATATTTATCTTCAGCTCTTTCTTTGATGACCTTATCGGCATCTACATTTTGTTGTGTGATTTCCTCGGTCAGAACTACCAGTTGATCAATGATGGGTTCATCTTGATGAATTTGCATGTCAGGAACTATTTGCAATAGTATTTCCTTTTCCGTGTCTAGGACATGTGCATTCTTGTGTTCCAATTTTAGCTTGTCATGTTCTGCCTTCCATTTGCATAGCTCCCCATACCATGTTAGTGACTTGTAATCAAGTGTTCTTGGATCACAGTCGGGTATTTCAATGATCTCCTCAACTGTAACGGGGTCCTTATTTTTCTTCTTCTTCTTCTTCTTTGGAATGTTGCTTTTTGCAGGGGAATGAGGTATGATAGCAAGAGCCTTTTGTTGCTCTATTTTTTTCATTTATTTCTTTGGAGGTGGGGTGCCTTGGCCTGGTTTCTCGGTCAGTACTTGTTGGTTGGTTGTAGACATCTCTACATCAACCTTTTCTTTATTTGTAGCCTTGTCTTCCTTTCCACTATCCTCGGTGGGTGCATCACTTGGTTTATCCTCTTCACTTTTATCTGTCTTTTCTCCTTGATCATCACCTTTTTTCATCCATGTGTCTGTTTCATGCTCAGGTGTTTTCTCCTTTGATTCTATTATTATATTAATAGCTTGTATCAATAAAGGCATGTTACTTGGTACATTTTCCTATGCAATATAAGTAGTTTCATGTTCAATTGTTTTCTTGGTGGCAATAGTGATATCTTCATCATTATTGACATTATCATCAGAATCAACATGAGTTATATCTTTTATTGTGATATCTGGTGTTTCCCCTAATGATTGCAATATTTGAGGTACATCATGCATGGCCTTACTTGCCTCTGTTGTCAAATCAATAGGATTGACATCCTTGGTGTTGTTGATGAAAATATGCTCGGGGCTCGATGTGGCCTCCCTCTCCTCGGTTGGAGCTATTTCAGTTAGAGCCAATACCTGCTTGGGTGGATTAAAGATTTGTGTCCAAATCTTATTTCTTTCTATATCAATCTCTTCTAACCTATCTTACAATACTTTGTATGCTCTTATCTTTGTAGAAAACTTCTTGGAGTGATCTTGCATGGTTGACTCAATTTCTTCAACTGTGGACTCAGGAATGAATGTAACTAGGGATATTTCCCTCATATGTTTCTCCATGTGCAAATTATATGTACACCTGGATGATATCTTATCATTTAGCTCTTGTGGAATAAGATTTCCAAATTGTAGAGGTACATATTTGTATGCAACCATCATCTTGATTATGGCCTCTTCTATCTTATTCTGATCCTCGGTAGACAGTGTTAGCCATTGTCTGATCTTGTGATGTGATATATTGTCATTATTGATGATTGCCTCTACAATTTCATCAATTGTCTTTGGTACTTTGGCCTTTTCTGCTTGGAGTCTTTTTTCTGTTTCATCCTTTTAAGTATCATCCTTGTCTTCTTTTCCTCTTATATATCTCCTTCTTTGTCTTAGGTTTTATTGCCCGATTTGAGGCTTTATTTTCTGATATATTCTCACAGTTCCTTTCTTCAATGGTGGTGAATCTACCTGTTTTGTTGTTTTTCTTCTTATTCTTGATCTAGCCATTAATTCAGTAACTTTTGATTTCTTGGTTGGTGGTGCATCTGATTCGGTAGATTCTAAGTCACTTATTTCTTTACCTTCACTGACGGGTGACTGTTCCTCGGCGATATCTACTTGTTCTAACTCTTCTTCATTTACCAAAAGTTTCTTCTGAAGAGTATTCATTATTTTTGTCTTCTTCCTATCTATTTTCTTTACTACTAAACCACTCTTTATTCTAGACATGGCTTCNTCTTGGTTGGTGGTGCATCTGATTCGGTAGATTCTAAGTCACTTATTTCTTTACCTTCACTGACGGGTGACTGTTCCTCGGTGATATCTACTTGTTCTAACTCTTCTTCATTTACCAAAAGTTTCTTCTGAAGAGTATTCATTATTTTTGTCTTCTTCCTATCTATTTTCTTTACTACTAAACCACTCTTTATTCTAGACATGGCTTCCTCATATGTTCCAAATCTTTTCAAATTTTTGTACACTGGTTCATTCAATAGGGTTTCAATAGCTTGTGTAGTCTGATCAATGTTAATTTCATAGTCCAGTGGTGGTAACCATGTTGTTCTCAGTTGTGCAGGTTTGATGAGAGTGGTGTCGGTGTCCACTATAAAACATATCTCATCCTTGTATTTCTCCACTAGTTGAGCAGGGATTATCATCCTCTTCTGCATCCTAGCCTTGAATGTGGAAAAGTAGCCATATATTAAAGGTGTGAAGTTATCTCCTAGTGACTTAATGAAATCACTAATCTATGCAGTGATTGGTCGATTTATGTCCCAAGTGACATTACCGGCTGAAGGAAATAAGTTTTGGAAGTAAAAGAATGTGCACATAAGTAGAGAACCAAACTTACATGTATTAGATCAGGCTGATCTAATTGTTCTCATGTTTTCTTCTAGTTGCTTCAGCAGCAGCTCTACTAGGTCTAGTTGCACTCCTTTCTTTATAATTTTGTATGTTATGTCAACAGCTCCATAAGAAATTTTGTTCATTCTGCTTGCTTTAAATATCTTGTATCCAACCACATATGCACCAAACTTCAATTCAAGGTCGGTGATTGAATTCACTTTCAGACCTTTGTCGTCCCATTCAGCTCCTATTAGCTTTTCAATCTCGGGGTGACTAGGGTGCCTTAGGGATTTTGTCTTCTCGGTGATTGGGTATCTGGTGACTGCATGAAGCACATCCTTTGTGATTACCTTAGCTTCATCCAATTACATTTTACCATCATGCACTCGGCTGAGCACAATGTGTATCCATTCAGTTTTGAATTCCTTCGGGAACAGTAGGGCATTGGTTAACAATTTCACTTTGATGTGTTTGTACTCATCTTTCAGGTTTCCATCCATAAATAGCTTCTTATAAGCTTCTTCAAGTTCAATGTCTCCAATCTCTGCAACTTTGTAGTGAATGTATGCGCGGATGTCTTTGACCAGCAAAACCCTAGGAGGGATACTCAAAAATGCTCCTTTGTCATCAGTTTGAGAAGAAACCTCAGGACAGAACTTATAGTTTGGTTCTTCATAGGTTGAGTTCTTGATGAGAGTAACCTTTTTATCTTTTTCCATTTTGATTCTCGCGGTTCGTGAGGTGGATGCCATTTGTTCATAAAATTAGGGCTTCTTTGTAAATGACCTAATAGCTCAGTAAGTCTTGGTACTTACTAGATGATCACGGTGAGTGCTTGAAATCTATTGGAGTTTCTTTGGAATCATTGTTAATTACTCTATAATGTGATTGCGTTGAATCTCTCTTCTCACTCTGAAATCTTCTTGTAAACGCTCGGTGAATGAATGAGTTCACTTTGCCCTTTTTATAGACAATTATGACCTAAGTGATGCATTAAATGCTTCACCTACCACTCGGTTGACAAAGCATAGATGCTTGGTTAACACACCAAAAAATTCAGCTCGGTGAGTATTCCATACTCAATACACGGTGTCAACTCGGTTGTCTCCCACATGTTTACTGAAGATTCTCGGTACATAGTGTCAACTTGGTTGCTTTTCATATGTTTACCGATGTGCAGTTTATGTTTGATTCATATTAACCGACCAGACTAGATTCACAAAACATAACATGCAATACCATAGCTCATCTTCATTCATGCTAATTTGGCATATACTTAATGAATATAGGAACTAAGGTAAAATACAGCTTTGTAGAGTGCAGTTCCATACTTACTTGTATTGCTTAGGTGAGGGTGGTGGAATCACCTAATCCATTAGATGAGGTGTCATGAACTATAGTGCTTGGTCCAGAATTTTCATTGTTTGAAGCTCTCCTCCACATTTTATTTCTCATTCTCCTGATGTCTTCAATAGTGTTTCCATTTGCAAAAGTGCTTGACTCTATCACTCGGTCTCTGCAGTCCTTGCTTAAGTGACCAACCTTATGACAGTGTAAGCATGCCATTCCAGAGTTAGTCCTTTTTCTAGATCTTCTTATCTATTTCCTCATGCAGTTAGAATCTATATGTCCATATCTAACACATGTGCAATTTACCCAAGTGTTGTAATCCCAAACATATGTGTTACCAACTCTTCTCGGTTGATATGCATTTTCTTGTTCTTTGGGTTTCCAGACTTGCTTCATCTTTTTTTTTTGCATTCATGAGATGTGTGGCCATGTGTGTTGCAAGTAGAACAATGTTTTTCCATGTAAGATTTCTTATTTGGCTTGTTCAACTTAGATCCACATTCATGTGCTTTGTGTCCATGCTTGTTACAGTTATAATAATTACCTATTAATGTAGAAGTAGTTTTAGGAATACATTTTGATTTACTATTGCAAACATATGATGTGTGGCCTGGTTTTCCATAGTGATTTCATGAATGCTTCTTTGGTCTTGGATTTGTGTAGACATTCCTTTGATCAGATTGGTTTGATGATTCTCCATGCTCGGTATACCCTAAACCGGTATTGTTGTTGAGTCTTCTTTGTCCATTCATAAATTCATCCATTATTTTTGTACTGTCTTCAGCTTTCTTGATCATATCATTATGTTGTTTTTGAATCTTCGCTTCATGCTTTAGTTTCTCATTTTATTCTTTTAGTTCACCAATGAATTCCAATTTTCCATTAATTTCTATGTTCACTCGGTTGGCCTCATGACTCATAATAACTATTTGATTGGTGATCTCAATGTGATATTCAATAAGTTTCTGTATCTCAGATTATTTCTCTAGTAATTTTTCAGTAATCCTTCTCCTGTCATCAATAGATAAAGTTCTTTCTTGTTCATCTTGTCTTGCATTATTCATAACATCAATCATTCTTACCATCTATGTCTCTTTACCAATCTGCAGTACTTTCACTTGTTTAGTTAGATGTTGATTGATTTTATTTAGATTTGTAATGCTTCCTTCAGATGTGTCAAATGTATTACCAGATCCAGATGAATCAAATAGGTCAGGTATCTCTTCTTCATGATAGTCAAGTTTCATTGTAGCGAGATGTCGTGACTTTTCTTCCAACTAATAACTCTTTCATTTTGATTCTTGCCTCTTTGTATAGCTCAAAGAAAATTTGTATCTGCAACTTTTGATTCTCAATATTTTTATCAAGATTATACCTTTTCATTGTATGATCTTTTGCCTCAAGTGGTTTAAAATTTTCCAAATAAGAGATCTAGCTCTGATACCAATTTTTGGAATAATGGAAGGGTGTATACTGAGAGGGGAGGGGTGAATCAGTACCCTTAAAAACTTTTACACTTTAACCTCTTTAGATAATATGCATGGTATGGTGGAGGATAGTCAAATTAATAATATGAAGGATGTTGATTCTGGGACTACAAATAAGGCTATACAGGAGGTCAATATACTTGTGAACTATCTTTGGAATGAATTTATCAAATACCTCATGAATAAATATGTTGATAAGATAGCAGATGAAGAGAAACTGGCCCTTCAAAAAAGGTTGCTTATGGGAAAAGTCTTGCAAAGTGGTATCTCTTCTCATGGATTGGATATAAGGGAAATTATGGAAGGTTCAAATGAATCCTAAAATTATGAGGAGGAGATACTAGGTATTGCACAATGTAGGGAGGATAAAAAAAACTTTGAACTGTACTAAAATTTGTAAGAAAAGAGGAAGGAAGCCCTTATCTGAGCTTTGAATCAAGGATGGTTCTGTAGAAAGCCAAACCAAACTCACAAACATTTTTTATGCTAGGAAGGGGAAGGTCCTTCCCAAGGAGTCATGATGTTCCTCACATGGAATGTTAGGGTCCTGAATGCCCCTAACAAAAGTGCTTAATAAAATGTTGCATATCAAACACTAAGTCTAATATCATTCTAGTCCAGGAAACTAAGTTGAACCAGGAAGACATAGAGTCATTTCAAAAGAAGATTGGATTCGGGGATATCACTGGAACAAAAAATAAAGGAGATTTTGGAGGGATTTCTATTATGTAGAATCCATGATCTGTCATGTTCACTATGGACGAATGCATAAATAATTGGATGAGTGGTTGCGTAAAGTGCATAAGAAGCAATCTATGTTTTCTTCTTATAAATGTTTATGGACCTGCCCCAACCAAAGAAAAAAAACTCATCTAGGATGAAATTAAGCAGTATTTAAATATGTTCCCAGATCAATTATGTATCCTTGGAAGAGACTTCAATGCTATTACTTGTCACTTATAAATGTGGGGGGGAGTAAGAAAATGTCAAGAGAAAACTTGGATTTCTTGGAATAGATCAAGAGATCCAATCTTTTTTAAATTAAAAAGATAGAAAAGGAATTTGCTTGGAATAATAGAAGGTAGGGCTTCAGCAACATTGCTGAGAAGTTGGATTGATTTTTTCTCAGGGGTAGCTTAGAGAAATTTCCAAATACCCTAGAGGTAGAGATTGTAAGGAAACTCAGGTGCGGAAACAGCTTCCTACACTAATCTCTAAAGGAAAGTATTGTGCAAATTATTTTAAATCCTTACAATTTCAGATTCGTTAACTACTTTAACAAAGATATTGTAGCCATATACCATGCATACAAAAATTAGAGAATGACACAATGATTTACCCTGGGGAAAACCTTTCGATAAAAAACCCCAGCACTCCAAAACCTGCACAATGTATTATCTTCAACACAATGGTTACAACATACTTGCAATGCAAGTTCTTTCAGGAGACAATCGACACACAAAGACAAATCCAGTAGCACCAGATCATACCAACAATACACTATTTTTCTATATCTGTCTGTAACCCTAAAAAATGCTTATATCATGCGCTTTCCTTTTTAGTGCAACTTCCAAAGATAGTCGTATTAGGGCATTCTCTGAGAAGATAGGAACCCCACGATTGTGGAAGAGTGTACAGTACTCAACTTCATCAATTGCCACATGTCATTGCATGTCTTCACCCATCATTGAATTTTCTAGAAATAGCTCTTACGTGTCATAGGAATCCATCATAACCATTTCAGTCATGATCTCCCTACACATAATTCAAGATGCCGACACATCAAGTGGAGTGACACGTCAACATGCCAACTAGACATGTACACTCACACTTAATTACATTATTTGCAAGAAATACATTTTACAAAACAAATAATAAGAATAGGAATTATCCAAGGTTGAGACACCTTATTTCTAACATAGATTATGCCAATATCTGGATCGGATCATTACCCAATTCAACTCAAGATAGTGAAGGACATGGGACCTAAAAATTGCCCCTTCAAGTTTGAGCAGATGTAGCTAAGAGATGAAAATGCATTCAAATGAATTGAACAATGATGGAAAGAACCAAAAGTATCAGGTTCCAAGATAAATAAGGTATTCATCAAATTAAAGACCATCAAACATAAGCTTCAAATTTAGAATAAAGAACACTTTGTCAATGTTTTTGAGTCCAAAGTTCATTTTGAAAAGAAATTAGCTAAAGTTAATACAAAATTCATGGAAAAAAGTATGGATGAGCCTCTCTATCTGAAAGAAAAAAGAATTGTTGAGTGAGCATGGGGATGTTTTGGCTAAAGAAGAGATATTCTAGCATCAAAAATCAAGGGAAACTTGGTTAGAGGAAGGAGATAAAAATACCAAGTTCTTCCACAATAGCACCAAACAAAGGAGAGTAATTAATAGACTTACCAAAATTAGGATGAGCAATGACATTATTTTAGAGGATTCAAAAATAATTGCAGATAATGAAGATGATACTTTGAGGAGATCCTTAATAATGAAGATGGATCTAATCTCGTAGGCCAAAAGAATATTACCAAAAACATTCCTAGACTAATAACCCAGAGCCAAAATAGAGATTTAATGGCAAAATTTACTAAATATGAAGTTGAGAGAGCCCTCATGCAAATGAATCTGGATAAGTCACCAAGTCTGGTTGAGTTCCCAATTGGCTTCTTCCATAAATGTTGGCCCTTTATAGGGGATGAAGTTATTGAAGCCCTATAAGGGGTTAGAAACTTGGATAGTATGCTAAAAGAAATTAACAACACCTTCTTAGCATTAATACCTAAGAAGGATAAGGCAGGGGACTAGATGATTTTAGACCAATTGCATTATGTAATACAATCTATAAACTACTTACTAAAACTATCGCTAATAGATTACAAAAACTACTCCCCTTCTTAATTAGTGAAGAGGAGACCGTTTTCATTCTCGATAGATCCATTTAGGATGGAGTCATAATTGCTCAAGAATAAATCCACTCCATTCCAAAGAATGGAGAACCTATCATGCTTGTAAAATTGGACATCAAAAATTCTTATGATAAAGTCTACTAGCGCTTCCTATGTAAATGCCTCGAAGCCTTTGGCTTTTCTAAACCTTGGATCAATTTAATCTTTGAATTTATCTCTACTCCTAAAATGTCAGTCTTGGTTAACGGTACCCCAGAAGGTTTTTTCAGCATATCTAGAGGCCTGAGATATGGGGTCCTATCTCCCCCTTCTCATTCATAATAATGGTTGAATCCTTAGGGAGATAAATTACTAGAGCAAGAGAGGATAATAATATTACGGGCATAAAAATCACTAGCGAACTCGGCCCTACTACACATCAATAATTCATTGATGATACTATGCTTTATGGGAAAAGCAAAAGGAATGAGGCTACTGATTATGAGGGAATCCTAGAATCCTATATTGTGGCCTCGGGGCAAGAAATCAACCCTTAAAAATCAGAAATCTTTTTTTAATACTAACCCCATTCTGGAAAGAGATATTTGCAACATCATGAATTTCAAAAAAAAGGAAGATGCCTTGCAAATACTTGGGGTTACCTCTGGATATAGGGAAAAATCATCTAAATTATGGAAATCTATGATAGAAAAGATCAAGAAGAAAGTGGACTCATTGAGAGAGTGATGTTGGTAAGTTCGGTCATATTGGCAATTCCTATAAATCAGCTATCATGCATCAACCTCCCAACGTCCACAAAGGATGATTTGAATTGACGTATGAGGACTTTCTTCTAGCAAGGCACTGGTGAGAAGAAGAAAATAGCCCTAATGGCTTGGGATAAGGTATGTAGACCTAAGATGGAAGGGGGAGTTGGCATTAAGAACATTAAGGACCAAAGAAAAGCTTTAGGGGCCAAATGAGTCTGGAGAATGTTTAGGAATCCTCATTTAAAATGGGCTAAGATCCTATATCATAAGTATCTTAAAAGTTAGGAATCCTCTAGTATTTTTAGAGAAAAATCCCCTCCTAAAGGATCCCACATTTGGAACTTAATGGTAGATTGCAGGAAGATTATTACAAACAAATTGACATGGAATTTGGGTAGGGGAGAGGAGGCATTATTCTGGCCTAATTCTTAGGGGGGCTATAAAGCTATGGAAAAAACTTCCAACTTTGAAATCTCCAAGAATGTTCTAGAATCTAGATGGGGGAAATTTGTTAAGGATTACATTGAAATGGAGGAGGATGATTTATCCAAAGGATGGAAATGGAGACCCTCGGTAAATGAGGATATCCCTGCTAATGAAAAAGCAGAGCTGATTAGGGTCCTAAATAAGAGGAAATTGAATTTATATGTAGGGAACAATTCACTGGTATGGGGTGGGTCAATGACAGAAGAATATAATACCAAGGATGGTTATAATCTCCTCATGAGAAACTATCTTAGAACCCATACGACTATACCTAATGATTTATGTTGGGATAAATATTGTCTGCCAAAGGTTGGCATGTTTACTTGGTTAGCTTTGCATAGCAAGATCCTTACAGCGGACAGGTTCAAGAAAATGGGTTTTGAGGGACCAAGCAGATGCCCTCTTTGTGAGAAAGAGGAAGAAGATGCAGATCATATTCTTCTAACTTGTAACTATGTAGAGCAATGTTGGAAATGGATTAGGGCCAAACTTAGATGGAGCACTACATTCCCTAAATGATTTAAGGATTGTTCCAATCATGTCCAATAATTATGAAATATTGCCTTTAATGTGGACTCTGGAAAATGGCTCCTTCAATCATAATCTAGAAATTATGGAAAGAAAGGAACAGACGTCTATTTAATGAAGAGAAAATGGAATGAAAACAACTTATAAACGAAATTGAGACGTCCGTTTTTGAAAACTTGAACAGTAGAATAATGGATATTCAAAATAAGGATGGGGTGATGACCTACTGGGATGATAAGATGCAAGGGAGATGGATTGGGCTCAAAATTCCCCATTTTATAGGCAAAGGGGCTAAAGAGACTAAGTTGAAAAGAGCAAACTGTGTCTAGAGACCCCCTAAGAAGGGTTGGGTCAAGATGAATTTTGATGGTGCTTCTAGAGGAAATCATGGGATTGCTAGGATTGGGTGTTGTCTTCATAATGAGGATGGTATAGAAATTGCTAGACTTTCCCAACCCATTGGTGTTGAGTCAAACAATATGGTAATTTTATCTTCCCTTGTCGAAGGGCTTTTGATATGCAAGAAGCTAGGATTGGAGAAGATAGCGCTTGAAGGGGACTCTCCTATTATTATTAATGCCCTAAGGAAAGTATCTACACCTAACTGGAAATTGAATGCCTCATTAGCTAGGGATTTACATATTTCTCAATCCTTCACAAAGATCACTATCAACCATATCTATAGAGAGGGTAATTCTAGAGCAGATCAATTAGCCAATTTAGGTGTGGACAAGATCATTTTAAGTTAATAAGCTCAACATCTAAATATTTATTTCAAAAATAGTCACGAACTGTATAACAATATTGAAATACAAAAATATATATATAATTAACAAATAAGGATTCACATGTATATATTCATTTATTGATCTTCATACTTATCTCTTCATATATATATATATATATATATATTTATTTATTTATTTATTTATTTATTAATATA
>MU227494.1:191244-222290 GCA_018584345.1 Thuja plicata | reverse complement strand
AAATCTGATTGCAGTCGCCAGATCAGGAGAAGAACAAGAAATATCTGTTAATATCTGTTTGACTTGGTCCTTTCACCGCTTCTTCTCTCTCTTTTTTATCTCTCTTGTAACTTTAGGGTTAGGTTTTCCATGACCATCCGAAGCTTGTTGCATCCTTAAGGGATTTCAAGATGGTCAAAAACCTATTTATAGCCTAAGAGTTGTAATTGTTAAGGGGTTCTGATTGATGTAAGGAGGCATGCTTGTGACGTTTTCTCTATCCTTGATGTATTTTTACAGAAGTCTGCAACTCATTGTGAGAAATAATATGCAGTGTTTGAAGTTCTTGGAACCAATTTATTGAATTGTGTTAGTCTTGTCTCTTTTCTGCTTGTTTGTATGCGTTGTAGATGGTTGATGGGTTAATTGTGAATGATTTTATTTCCTTTTAATCATGTCCCTTTGTAGCATCTACTTGCAGAAGAGTATGTTTGCTTACAGGTTGTAACTAGTGTCTTACTTTTGGAGCTGTTAACTGTGAAGTCTTTCCTCTTAACAGGTTTAATCATGACCTTGTTATGAAATACTAATGCATGCCTATACAAGAGATTTGTGTTTTACCTCCAATTCAGTTAGTTGACCCAGGGCTTAATCCTGTGTGTGTTATGTTTTCATGTCAAATTTGGTGGATCACCTTAGTTTAGGTTTCATTTCAGCTATTTACGTTTTCATGCAGTCCTTCTATCCCTTTTCCCCATCAGTTTTCAATCCTTCAAAAGAGTAAACAGGTGATCACCAGATAGGAAGCCGGCCTAGAATCCGAAGATTCATTCCAGCCATAGGTTACCCACAACCTTGGAATGTTTCCATGTTTCTCCAAAAGGTTAAGTTCCTGCACACTTAACAAGGCGCAATTTTGGTAGACAACAGGTCTCTAAACACCTTGGTTGCATTTCTAAACCTTCCTTCTCAAGCTAAAGTAGTAATAAGGTAGATATGGATGTTAATAATTGCATATAGGTGACTTAATATGGTTAGATGAATGAATAATTCCCTTACTTTGATTATCTAGATTGAATCATTATAATCTTGTCAATTTAGGTCATAAGCTTATTAAGTACCTTATGGCAACTTCAAGTACTAAACTAACAAGGGACGTTACATTAGTAGCATTGTTAGAAGTAATATAATCATATATTCATCTTTAATTAATTAGCTAACCATGTTACACAATCACCTATTGTATATAAATACACATAAATACGCTTTTTTTAAGTACAAGTCAGTAGTATGAAAACAACCAATTTTATTATAAAATTGGGACATATTGAATCATAACTAAACTAGGAATAAAGGAAGTTATATCTTGTACATGAATAGATTTCAATAGTAACTTACATTTATAGTGAACAAGTCACAATAGAGAGCGAATAAAACTAACAATAACATGAGGCAATCAATGATAAGAGTAACAAAGGATAATAAAAGAACATTAATTTGTCTAGGGTAGTGATAATGCTATCAGGATTCAACTAGGTAGATTTCAAGTTAAACTCATCGACCCATAAACTTCATAAGTAGTGTTTTACAAGAACCCCTGTAATGAAATTGAAATAAGAAATAGAAAGAGAGTGTAATCATTAATAATGAAACAACCACTCACTCAAATACTAGAGCGAAGAAATCAAGAAAAAAATTGAACAGAATCTTTTCAAGCCAGCAATGCATCTCTAGTTTCAACAATCGCGTATTAAGCATCTTTGTGAGGGCTTGAATATAATCTTGTGATGGGGCTTCCATGATGCATGATCTTGTAATAACAAAACAAAATGCAAACAACGAAAGTGGAAAAAAACTGCTGCTATAAGAAAAACGAAAAAGGGAAAAAGGTCAAGAATCTTCTCTCATTTCCTGTAAAATTCAGCCATGTCGATGCCTATATCTTAACCCAAATCCTCACTTTTCCATTCAAAAATGGGGAAGAAGGGGTAGGAAAACAAAAACGCATTACAGGCTCATATAATACATTTTCTACTGTTGCCAGGATGATTGATGCGGCCGGTTTGGTCCCCAAGAAAGTGATTCTCTTCCTCCAATAAAATAAGCCCCACAAACAAAATTTCGAGGATCTGAGCAAAAGAAAATCTAGGTAAGTCAGAACAAGAAGTGACTAAACCTTTGATGCATATAAACCTTCGATGCATAAACAGCCCCAAAGAGGGGCATTTGTAAGGCAAAAAAGTGGCTAAAGGACTGAATGTCTGGACTGAACCAATTTCAAGTCTGATAAAAATCCAGATTGACAACAACATATATCAATCACTAGCTTAATAGGGACCATATCAGAAAGGACAAGAAGACAATTTGAACTATAGTCCAAACAGGTGTGACAATGGAATATTAAAAGAAGCTTGGTAGGTTGTGTAAGGAAAGGACAACAGGTAGAATATGTAATTTGGACCCACATAAACAAAGAGGATAAGCCAAAGAAAGGCTCTTTTCATATAGGTATATTCTTGTTAAAACCCTATATGTTCAGTTTGGGATATTTATATGCTGACTCGGACATTTGGCAGATTTACTTTTTTGAAATTATGCAGCGGTCGTTGCTAGCGTGTGGGATCCCAGATCTACAGAGTGCGTACAGGCTTTACATTTGACGGTGGACCCTGGCTGCTATGCATTTTTTTTTTGTGATCCTTTTCGTTCAAAGTTGGCCTTCAAATGATAAGGTTTTTGTTTTCCCAAACATCATAGACTCGATACATATACAACTATAATGTTTTAGATTTTTTCAAGATCTGCCCAAAATTTCCCATTTCATTGATTCATATGTTTGAGCATAAGACCATCAAAAATTAGTATCTGGGTAGAAATAGTCCCATTTCACTAATTCATGTGCTTGACCAAACTGACATCTCAGGTAAAAGGGGGCATCAATTTAGAATAGACAAACAGTGAAGACCAGAATCGAGCCAAAAACAAGATCATCCAGACCTGGGCATATAGAATTCAGATTCCCATGACTACAGTCAAACTCCATGACCCTATAAGACCTATAGGACAACACACCAGAAATAACTCATCTACGTGTGTGACCAGCAATGCATGGCTCATAAAGACAGGACATGAATAAGGCCTTACCTGTTGAGGTCAAATCGACAACATAGCTGTGCCCAAAAATGTCAGTGTCAGAGCTCATGAGTTTCTATTTCATGTGCTACAGAAACTGCCATTGCAAGGATCCATTTTTGGATCATATACAGATGAAGTGGGTCATGTCAGACCCCAAAAGAGAACCTGCACCTATTATGATTGATAACAAAGAACTAAAAAGTTATATCAAAACAATGAATGTTACTTGGCAATTATGCATTCCTTATGTACAAAAATATTGTTACATACTCCGTGCACAAAAACAGCTAATTAGTTAGCATCAAAGCAAAAGAAAGGAGTGGTCAAGTTTTTTTTAAGGAATTATGCATTCTCATGCACAAATTCTTCATTTATTAGCTGTGAAGTGGAATAAATCACAAGATACAGAAGCAGCATGGATCAGTAAAGCACACAATTATTATAAAGATGTAAGGATCTTTGTTATCCTACTTGCATACAGTCATAGTTCTTCTAGGGAGAGAGCCCAATAGTTGAGCATTCCAACTTTCCACCTCTCAAAACCATCTACCAACTTAAAGTCCAGAAGCAATTAAGGTACAAACTAATGGATTGTGGCAATCTGATAAAAATAACTTAAGTCACTCAATTATTTAAGTAGCTTATTTGACAAGATCCCTACTTAAACTAATGTTCCAAGTCTACACCATCAAATATGATGCCACATAAAGATTTTTGTTGAGGCATCTAATAAGGCCTAAGAGGGGGGTAGACCGATAGTAGTACATTAAGTTATAATAGTTATACATTAAGTTATAATATTTATGCATCATGTTTTGTTTGTATGCTGATGTAGTATCACATGATTTGTTTCCTTTTAGATCTAAAGAATACATTTCATTCAATTGCGAGTACTCACGATCAACAAAAACAACTTATCACAACTAAAAGTGCTGTACTATCAAAAACTCAAACATCAAATCAAACAAATAGGATCACAATTACTAAAATGCTCAATTACTGGGTCCTCCCCTGCACTTGTGACCCTCGTTCATTTTCTCAAAATAACAAATAAGGTTAGTCAGACACCGTAGATCACATTCAGAATTTTCAAATAAAAGTTAATTTGACGTTTATCTGTCGAGGCATTACAGGTACAATTTTAATTTTAGATGTAATTCAATGGCACATCCAGGTGGAGTTGATGTCTAGAAGGCAATACTCTATGTCACTTAATTGTTAAACTCCCAAAAATGGATTTATATGCAATTGTCTGATTGCAGTGCAGTCAGGCACCGAGAATAAAGTTGAGGGAGTAGCCTGTATGCTTTTGGGTATAAGATTCGGTTCCATTGGCTTTTATTAAAATGTAAATAAAACTAATACAGTAGTCCAATTCCTAATTTTGAGTTATTGTGTGGAGTCCCTTTAACTACAAGAAGCACATTGCCTCTTCAGCTAGGCATTAGTTGTACGGTAAAAGATTATTCTAAACCTTCATCTATAAAGTGAATACAACCATGATAAAAGAAAAGCTAAAAAAGATACAAGATGCAACAATCATTTCATCTTCGTCACCAGGCAAGAAATCAGTGAGGACCTCTGTATTTACTACAATTGGATTTGATTTGCTATTTAAACTAATTGGCAAGTTCTGTAACTTCCTTGCAAGTGTAACTTCCTTGCAAGTGCGTCACCGCATTGCAAATAGCTTGCACACCCTATTCATTAGCTGCAGATATCATTCTTATATCAGAATATCTCTATGGACCATAGAAATCCAAAAAATACTGTAGATGCCAATGTCATTTGAGATAAAACAAATGAGTTTTTCAACTCATAGCCAAACATACAGAACCCATCTGATCCAATAGGAATCTGACACACAAATTGGATTATGACCACAATGCAAACAATTCGTAAGTGGAAAGAAAACCTACCGTCCTTGTTGTCTTGTTGTTCTCTGGCTGTCCTTTGTTGTGTATTTATTGCTAAATCTTTCCTCTTGTAAAAGGGTCTGGGTCCTTCCAAAACCCCTCCTTACCTTCATCAAAAACATTTTTAATTTTTTTTATAAATAAATGACACTACTGTGATATGCCCTGTCTATGTTGCGAATTAGGTTACGATTCATGACAATGATGGGCCTTGCTTAAATGACAGTGTCTTGCAACTTTGTGTTACCCAATCTGTAATAGAACAATCTAGGTTTGTATACAACTCTGAAAAAAGCATTATCAGAAGGAACCCTTCATAAGACCTGGTGCAAAATAGTCATATATAACTATACAGTTGTGCTAAATTCTAAATAAAATAGTTTAAAAACATCAGTTATGGCTGTCACGCAGAATACTCTCTAAAATTATCAAGCTTTATAACAACAATCCCTTTGGAAAAACTGTGCGCTGCTTATATATGCCAGCCAGAGCTCGTAAATGTGAAAAATGTTTTTTTATAACAATAAAGGTCCTCCATCTGCTTGGGACAAGATAGCATAACTGCAGAGTGTATGTCTAAAAAATGGTAGTTTAAACTTTAAATACTTCAATTTGACCGTCAAAATAATCCTTCATAAAATTATCAAGCTTTAACCAAATCTATTTGGAAAAGCCGTGGCCTAATCATATATCACCAACCAGTATGCATTAGTACTTTTCATGCATTTGCACTTAAATAACATTGAAACACTTCTAAGCTCTTTCCATTTCTAACTGTGGACTGCTAGCAAGATTTTACTTTATTCAAAGTTCTGCTTGCTTCCACTACAAGACTTTCTTTCTAAATTTTATCAGATCACCAAGAAAATCCAGCACAATACACCCAGAAATCTAACTTATCCTAGATATGAAGAACAATGTTGCTCCAGGTCATCATTTCATAGCCACAACTGCTACAGGAACCAATCATAGTTTTTAATGTTGGCTTAATCATAATTGTGCATGCACAACAAAAGACAACATTGTCTAACAGCCATTGACATTAAATTCATCAATTAAAACAGAGGTTTAAATTCATCAATTAACACAGGGGTTTACACTTGTTATCACTTTAGAATCTCCCTATTTTTTAAGTCGGCCACATCACAATTAGGGATATGCAACATAAGGCAGTGCTGTCTAACCACTACTGAAAAATTCATCAACTAAAACAAGGGCTTGCACTAATTAACACTTTGGAATCTCCCTGTCAGATAAACAATTTTTCCATTCCAACCAGACATCCAGAACAATGGATATGATGGTGAGTATGCACAATTCTTATTAATGTATTTTATTATTTGTAATATTTACCGGCCAGAATAAAACGTTCTCTGCTTGCAAAGCCTCTCCTTGGTGAAAGCTTGTTTGCAAACATTAGACAACTAAGAGACGCAGATAATAGCTATTATCTGGGAATAGCAATGAAAATACATCTTTACAAAACAGCTGACCATGAAGTCTAGAAATAACTCAAAATCAAAACTTGTGAACTGTGAACTGGTCCAAAACACTTGTGAAATGACCACAAAGCAAATTATAGCAGTTATAATTATGCCTTGTCATCATGGAACCACCAGCGAGTCTCTTTTGGGGATCTGCCATTTCTACAATTTTTGACATAGCGGTCATTATCTGGGGGCCTTTGCTGCATTGCACAAACAGTCAAGCATTACAATCTGTAAACCAGAGTCATGTAAACTGCAAACATTTATCTAGCACAATTGCACATAGAACTAAAAGAATCAAAATAACACCTTTGCAGTAGAGCTAGATAACATTGAAAGAATGCTGATGCATACAGAGCCAACAGTCATAGCTGGAGACCAGGAATCATATAAAATATCTGTACCCATAAAAAACAAGTGAGTGAGTGAACTTGGAGAAGTATCCTTATTGAACATAATCATAAAAGTTGATCTTCAATTATAATTTATAACCATGTGATACGACTAGTTTATGGCAAGAAAGTGGCTAGATTATAAGAAACTGTTATAATTCTCTCTATATGGTTTTGAGATTTTTGAGAATGTTATTCATTTTTAAAACAAACTTGATTTTCAACTGGGAGTGCTTCCTGCTGATATGCAATCTAAGCTAAACTGAAAAGACTGTTATGCAAGACATGTCAAAGATTTCTTCAAGAAACCAAAGCAAAAAATTACTACAATCAAATTACAGACCACATATTTCTTTAAAACTCAAGCTCTCATGGTGAGTGGTGACCCTAAACATAAATAAATGATGAGCCATGAAGTTACTTTGAATTACTGGCATGTAAACCAACATGAAAGTGTTACTCGGCAACAATTGGAGCCCATTTAAGAAAGACAAATAAAACACTCAGCCCACAAGAAAATCAAAAATGGAAAAACAGGAAACACTTAGCAGTTTCAAAACACGCTGAAAGATCTCTGACAGGTAGTCTATCTGAATACTACTGCCGATGCAGTATGCAATGAAAATACTTAACTAAAAGTTAACTGATGAATCTGAGAAATCAATCACTTTTACATGAAATTGATTTCCCTATCCGAATAGGACTTTGTGTTCATTCTAAAACATACTAAAGAGTTATTAATATGGCATTTGACCAAGGCTTCAAACTTTGAAATTACAGCCACAAACATATTAGCTTCTGAATGGTAACCGTAAAATAGTGACATTACATATTCTACAACCAGAAAAGCATTTTGATATGAAGCTATCAGTTTTTAATTATGAATTGGGATGTTCCTTTTCCCTTTGCTCCTTAAAATCAGATTTAAAGAGTTGGAGATTATAGGATTATACAAAACAATACTTTATTGCTAAAGCCATGACAAAAATGAGAAAAGAATACAAGACATAATTTTAAACTAATCTGCTTCCATGTGTAATTCATGAGAACATTTACATGACAAGAAGGTGAATAAAATACAACACATAATTTTATGACAAGTTACTTCCAATTATCATTATGAAGAATATCTATAAAAGATGTGCCAACTTCATCTGAGACAAAAACAAAAATCAATCTAATGAAGATAAGGATTGTACAGAATAATATTGTAAGATGAAAATCACAACAGAAAGAAGAATGCATTACAGGACATAATTTTATACCAAGCTGCTTCCAATAGGCGTACCAATTTCATCCCAACATATGCAGAGAAACCTTATTACTACATTCAGAGGCAATAAAATGCATACCTAAACATATATGCCCATTGCTGTAAATATGGGGATGCAGAGGAGCTGGCTGGAGGAAAATAACCTTCACATTAAAAACCACACATGTTTTGTTATTTACTGGTTTTAGAAAATTCAAAACACCCATTAGTAAACAGTCTCACATATCCAATTTTTCTAAATATTAAACTATTAATTCGATTCTTCCCAGCAGCCCATAACTCCAGCACACATTTGAAAACAATGTAGCATTACAATAATAGGGTCCAATCAAACATGAGTCATGACCTTTAAGGACAAATTTTAAGAACGCTGTCCAGGCTTACCCCACAAATGTGAAACAGGGTCAACAGCCTCACCAAGATTTAGCACAACAGTAAAAACAACAAAAAATCCCACTATAAGATTTCAATCCCCCACACCAAACCATAACTGAAGCACACATTTGGCGATGCTGCAGCAGAACAATCATGGGGTCCATTAAAGCAAGACCTATATGTACAAATCCTAAGAATGAAGCCCATGATTACCCCACGCCATGCAAAAGCGGGGACAAAAGCCTCGCCCAATATTTTCCACAAGAGATAAGCAACCCCCCAATAAGCAATTTAAAAAAAAATAAACCTGCAACTGACAATTCAGATTAGATGGGTAATTCCACGAAAGGATTGGCAGAGTACTCTTAGGAAATGATGAGAACCCAACCTGAGGAGCTTCCATGGGATACTGCTCAGGAAAATCTACTTGGAGCTGGTAAGTTTCATTGGCATACATTGTGCCAGGGGCTCCTGTAAGCTCAATCACCCACCTACCAACATGCAACCGTCAATGTCATGGACTGTATACTGTAAAAAAATCAATACATATTTCAGCTTTTCACATAAGTTCAAGAATTAAAAAGAGAGAAAAGCGTACCTCTGTAAATTATCGGTGGCCTTGTGCTTGAAACCAGTGGGTGGGTTCACTTGCCATTCTACTAACTCCTTCTGAAGCCTATTGGTAGCGATTTTGCTGAGGCTTTGACCCTGAATCCACACATTCTCAACATCAAGAAGTAGAAAAGGAAACTCATTTACAGATGGATGAATACAAATGAAGCATTTCAGATAACATAGAAAGTGACCCACCTTGTGAGCACCTGAGGAACTCATGATGATGACAGAAGGAGAAATATACAAATTGGGTTGATAGACAATAACACAGAAAAGCCTGCAGTAGAAGTAAGCAAGTATACGAATGCTTAGAACTCAGATGTCAAAGATGGTGAGTCCCATGAAGAGGAGAAGAGGGTTTTATTGGACGAGGAAGCGGAATCGAAACAATGAGAGGACTGAAAAAGAAAAAGAGAATACCCATCAAACGAAAGCTAAAGAAGAATCAACCAACAAGGAAAGAATTGCAAGACAAGGGGATTAGATAGGATCGAATTATACCAAAAGCTAAAATCTCATCTCTTTACTCACATGCATCCCACCTTGACCTTCCCTCAATCACCAACTGCTTGCAAATGTCTTAATATATTTAAATATCATTCATGAACTTTCTTTGAAATTGGGTCAAACTCAAACTTCCACTGATTAGGGCTACAAGTTTGTTGCCTTGAATTTTGTTTGGTTGTGCGTTGAGTTTACTTGATGTCAGATTACAGCGGGGTAAAATCTTAGGCCAAGATATATTCTATTTTAACTGGAACAAGTTTTCTAATTTTGAGTATTTTAGTGAAGGGCATACTTTAGGGAAGGGAAGTCGGTAAAAGAGACTGCTTTGTTTAGAACAAGGATCTGATTTTTTGAAGCATTTTTTCTAGTCCACCTGGTAAAAGAGATTGTTTCTTCTGCACCAAGTATCCAGTCTTTACAAGTTGAAATTATAAAGAAAACAATTGAATAAAAAAATGAAATTCTTTCGTTTATAAGCAAGATTCCAGTCTTTAGAAGTGTTTCAAAGTGAAATTGTTTTGGTTATCACATTTTATTTGTGTCATGCTTATTGAGTGGTGCTATATATATATATTTACTTACAAATCAGAGTTTATGTTAGGTAAGTGTCTGTAATCATTAATATAATGAATTATGCATATTTTGAAATTGATTTAAAATATATGAATTAAATATTTAAGAAAATTAAAAAGATTGTAGTGATATTGAAATTGTTTTGTAATATTATATTGATAAAAAATAAAGATGTTCAAAAATTTATAATAAAAATAGTTAAGAAGTATATACATTTGGAAATATAAAATACAAAATGTTATAAAAGTATCATTAAAGTATAAGATATTAGAAGTTTATCATGTAAAAGGTGTTGCATGAAAAAGGAAGGGGACTAGATCATCTTAGGGAAAGAGATTAACCCATGTAGAGGGACAAGTAGATCATATCTCAAAATGTTAATCAATGAGTAGATTGTCTATTTTGATTTTAAATTGGTGATGTTCACATTTAGAGTTGCTTCTTAGTGTTATTCAACATATTTCAAAATGTTATTCAAATATTTGATGTAATATTCTCTAAGACTCTTAGAGTCTCATAGATTCATTCTCAGTTTATGGATATAAACACTAACACAAAGAAGTGGACTCAACAATAGATAGACTAACAAAGTATGGCATATATTTTGTAGAGGAAACTATTGTTTCAAATAAAACCAAATATTTGCTTTTGATGGAAGATATCTAGCTAATAATAATTTGTAGTAAGATTTGACATAAGATGTTTTTCTCCTTAATAAATAATAATGATGAGCAAGATAAATATGAGGTTGTCAAGATGTCTAAGCATGCAAATCATTTTTCTAAAGGTGGAGCATGTCAATCAATGGACAAGATATGTATGAGGTTGTCAAGATGTCTAAGCATGCAAACCATTTATCTAAAGGTAGTACATGGTAATCATTTGGTATGTTACTTTAATGGCATTTGAGTTCTCATCCTCTAGTGAATGGTTTGATATGGAAGCCTCAAAACTACACATGACAAAAATGAGAGATGGTGGTCAAGGGCTCCATAACAAAGATTTAACTTGGTAAGGTTTTGTCATATACTCAAATATCATTTTCCCTATCATTGCCATTATTTTGGGAGAGCATTAAATGAGGGTAAATGAGTTGTAAAGTGTAAATATTAAGGCCATCATGGAATTTGTCATGAAGTTACAATCTTAAACCAAAACAAGGAAACGGTAAAGTACTTGAAATGTTTATAATTAAAGCCAATGTACAAAAACAACCTAGAGGCAATCTTGAACTATGTTGAATTGGTGGCAAACTATCACCATGGGTGTTCATATAGAGTTGGTGGATATATTTAATTATCTAATCATAGAATTGGAACACATGAAATTCCACCTAATACATTATTTCGATCATTTTAAGTTTGGGATAAGATTTTATGGGTCTTAGGGCTCCCCTCGAGATTACAACAAAGGTGGTACATCCACATAATATGGTGGAGGTGAAAGCTACCATTAAGACCCTAATCAAAGCTACAAGAACTCTATTCAAAGCTACAAACTCTAAAATATTGGTGGTTACTAGTGTACCTAAAGGACTACACTTGAGGAGGTCTTAATGGTCAAACTAGATTAATTGTTCTTTGTTATGCATGACTCTGTGTATGGTATGTCATTTCCCATTGATCATAATTTTATATCAATAGTTGTTTATGGTTCATCTATATGTCCAATATCATATTGTAAATAGTTTACAATGCTATGTCAAAGAGGTAGCTATATGGCCTCCCCATCCATGATAGTTTATAATATTTTGATAGTCTTATCTATCAAAAACCAAATGATGAAATGTATGACTAATATGAATGATTGTCCTTTATATACACATCTTAGAAGATTGATCTCCAATTCCGTATATCCAAATCTAATCGAATTGAACTTTACCCATATTTATAAAAAGCAAAAGAAAATAAGAAATCATATATCCACTTCTCACGTCTACACACAAATCACAAATCATATAATATAAAAAGCAAAAGAAAATAAGAAATCATATATCCACTTCTCTCATCTACACACAAATCATATAAAATAGCCCCCACTTTTAAGGATATGAATATCAAAATTTGCCCCCATAACTTTTGTTGTAAGGATACCATATGCTTAGCAATTTGTCATGGAAGTTAATAATTTGACACAAAGTGCATCCTATGGGATATAATGTTTAGTTGGAACTTTATCCATAATTGACTATACCTAGACGACAAAGAGAATAAGGAAGGCATAAAAGAAAAGTAGGCTGAACATATGGGCCAGCCAAACGACCGAAGAGAAAGAACTTTACGAGCCGTTTTCATATGGCCAACTCAGAATGGCTTGTCTACATTTGATGGACTGACACGTGTACAAGCAGTTGGATAAGGTCGGTGACTTGTTTATTCCCAAGCATTTCTTTATTCTCTAGATACTATAGCAAATGCGAAGGTTGTTTTTCTTCAGGATTTTGACTTCTTTATCTTTTTATGTATTAATAGTAGAATTGCATAGAGAATGCTTGCACATTTTGTGTAGTATGAGTTTTTAGGTCACATTGGATACCTCCATCCTTCTTCCCTTCTTCCCTTCTTTTCCTATACTAATGTTTTTTTTTCCCTTTCATGTTTTCTTGGTAAAGAGAATATGTTATGGGTTGAAAGGGTGTCTAGGAATAAAAAAAAGTTTTGCTTGGTTTTCTATTGAATTAAAAAAGTTTTGCTTGGTTTTATATTGAATTTGTAAAGCTTTTGGAGAAATGGGTAGTAGTCTTTATATTTGTATATTTATGGTTTTTATCTTATGTTTGAGTTTTATGTGTAAATATTCAATTTATATTTTGATTTCTATTACTGTTTTCGTTTTTAGAGTTTAATTCTTGGATATTATATCTATTATCCTTCACCCTAGATCAAATATGTGAGTCTCATTTTGACTTGGGTTAGTTATGTAATTATGAATATGATCTTTTTATTTTTAAACTTAAAATTCAAATTTTTTATTTGGCCAATTATTCGCAAGTCATTGTGAATTGACCTAATAATCGTTATGTTGATTTGTGTTTTTGGTTGTTGTACTGAAAGGTTCCTTCGTTCATCTAGAATCATCCAAGAAATATGGAGATCATCTAAGAATGAATTGAGCACATCTAGACTTCAATGTGCATAAGGAATTTAATGTGTAATCAAAGTATATAGAGCACAACATCCTAAGTTTATTGCGAACTTAGTTGTTGTCTTTCAAATATTGGCTTGGTGTCGTAAACCACATCGTCCTAAGTCCGTTGCTCACTTACTTGTTGTCTTTGAATACTTGCTTTGTTTTATAAAGTCAAGCCATCTAGGAGTTTTACTAAGAAGAAATTGACCCTTGTGATCCAACAAATTTCAAAAGGTGTTTATAAACATTGCTAATCTTTATAACTATTCAAATATCAAAGATTGAGGTGAAATGAGTTGTAGATTTCAAGAATCAATGAGATCAAAGTTGTGAGTCACATATGATAATTTCCATACAAAGATCATATTCACACTCAAGGGAATCAATTATGTGATGTAGATCTACATTAGAGTGACATATAGTAAACTTTTTGAATCAAAGATCTTTGTTTGAGTCTTATAAAAAATTTAAAGCATTGGTGAGTCATTTTTTTGACATTTTCTATAGCATTTCTCTCACTATCATAATCTAGTTAAGTATATAAACACTTGTTTTACCTCTCTCTAATATTCTTTACCTAGTTTAGCCATGAATTTACTCAAAACTCCTCATACTTGAGCAATGTCTAGTCATTTGCATTGACCATTTCATACACAAGACTTCCCATGACACTAGCATACAAAAATTACTCATACTTTTTAGGCCTTCTCATACTTAAGACATTATTTCAAACTCAAATATGTATCACTAGTATGGGTGTACTTATCGATTTATTATCATGCATCCCAAGTCCACACAAAATAGTCTTTGGCTTATCTATAGTTTTGTGCTATTCGTGTATACATTAATCCCCATATCCAGTATATACCTAGCCACAATTAAGTCTTTCATCTTAAACTCACTAGACAATTGAGCTTTAAGTTCCTTAATGAATGTTTTATTATTTCTAATGCTTAATATATATAAAAATAACCAAGATATGATCATCAACTTATTGTTAGCATATATATAATGATCAATATTAATTCTTAAAAAGCAGTTCTTCAAAATGTTGATTCCACATACATGGTGATTGTCGTCTTAACCAATACAATAAAAATTTTAACTAATAAGCTAGATTCTATTTACCTCTTATGTTAATGTGTTAAGTTTTATTTTTGGTATATTGTATCTTCTAAGTCATTAGACAAGAATGTTAATTTTGCATCCATCTATTCTATTTCAAGATCAAATGTTATCACTTAGACAACAATATTCTAACAAAATTTAACTTAGCTGCCAAGAGAAAATCTTACTAAAGTCAACTCCCCTTAACTAGAAAGAACCCTTTGCACCTATCTTGTCTTTTACTGCTCAAGTGATCCATGTGCCTCAAAATTCTTTTGGAACAGTCATTTGTAGCATATGGATTTCCTCCCTTTAGACTGCTACCAATATCCAAGTCTTGCACTATTTATACCAATATCTCATCTTCCATGAAACCTTTTCAAGGCTTCTCCTTAGAAGTGGAACCTTCTTCTATAGAACTTTGTTCACTATCAATACATTGTTAGAAAAAAAGCGCATTAAAAATCAAGTGGATTACAAATTTTAGGTGGCTTCCATTGCCATGTAGACATTCTCAAAGTTCTCAAAGTTGTCGATGAAGAATTTATTGCAATATCTATACCCTACTATTCTTAAAATTTTATACTATATGTACTTGTCTATCTTCATCTAATTAATTTTTCCACTTGCTTGTTCATTTTAAATGGATTATGGGGCTCTTGCTTATTTTTAGAAAGCATTTGTTGACTCTCTTATTTCTTTGATAATTATTTTTTAATAAGACTCTAAATTCTTTTAAAATGACATCTCTAGATAAATAATTTTCAATATCACATGATTTTAAAGTTGGTAACCTTTGGCATTTCATTGTTCCCAATGAAAACATAGTTCTTCATTTTATAATAAAATTTAGATCATCTTTCCTTTGGTACATGAACATGTGCTTCACATTCAAATACCCTATAATATTTTATAAATGGAATTATACCAATCCACATTTCATATGTTGTTTTATGTACTCAAACACAAAATTTGAACACCTATTCTTCAAGTAATATATGTTATTTATCACCTTATTCAAGAAATTATATCCAAGGTTAAACTAATCAACATACTTTTGGCTTGATCTAGCAAGGTTTTACTCAACATTTCAAGTACTATTATATCATAGTGTATATGGAGTTTGTAGGCAAGTGGCCTAATAAGTATAGCATATATGTTATCATTTATGGTAACACTACTTATTGGCATGGTCGCTTGGATTAAAATCTAGTTTTGAAAAAATGACTAAGTCCAGGAAGCAGTTGACAAGATATAGTTGCACAGATTTTTCTGGTGAGCATAATATGTGATGCACTATGTCATGTGAGCTTAGATGGATGTAGTATGGGATGTATTACACCTTTGGTCAAGGTCACTTGTATTTTGGAGTTTATTGGCGAGAGTTGCAACATGTTTTGGGTACGCAAAGACTGTATAGCAGTGGAACAAGGCATATGAGTGGTCGTGATGATTAAGGGAGTAACGTGTGGATTCTAGGAGTGCTACTTTGGATATTGGTCAGGTTCTATCCAACCTTTGTGGATGTATGATCACCCGTTTTATATTTTCTATTGGGTTATGTGTTGGACAAGTATGGTAATGCTCTTGTGAGCCGATTGGACATATTATGAGATCGAGCACATATGTAGAGATGTTTTGATATGCGAGTGTGTATGTGATATATATGGATGCATTGGGATTTAGAATAATGCAGAGGATGTTGTGAACTATTACTAGAACTACTTAAGCATGGCAGATGCTTGTATAGTTCATCTTTTGTGATATAACATTGTGAAGAAATAATTTTGTATTATAGGAGCAGTGAGCTCCTTGTATTACCCCTAACAGGGTCTAAATCCTTTAACAAGGATAGTGTACTAAATGTAATAATCAGCTCCTAACAGGGCTAGGTCTCCTAACAAGGACATCACACTCTTGTGCATAATTTGTGGGTATCATCCCCACCGGGGTTTTCCATTAATAGGGATTCCTCGTGAACAAATCATGATGTTATGATTTATTTACTTTATGCATGTGTTCTCTTTATTTCAGTTATTACATGGTTAAGTTTTAATTATTTAAAGAAGTATAAAAGTGCTACAACACTGATTCATTCCCCCTCTCAGTGTTGCTTGATACTACCAATTGGTATCATAGCTTGTGGACCTTGGAGATAAATCCTAACAACTTGAGGGAGATTCAAATGGATTCAAGTAGTTTGGAAGAAAACCTTGAAGTAGTTATTGAAGACTTGGATAAGGCTAATGCTAATAATGTGGAATTAAAGTTCAAACTAAGAAGAGTTGAAGATTACATAAAGAATCTTAAAGAGAAGCTTGAGCATTTGAGGAATAAAAGGCAAGAACTTGTAGAGAAGATAAGGGAACCTAAATAATAATTCATCAAATCTGATTGAATAGCTTATGCAGGAAAATGAAGCATTAAGACATGATTGTGAAGTTACTACTTTACAGATGTCCAGGGAAATTCAGAATGAAAAAGATGAAATAGTAGACTTGAAGAAACTTTGAAGAGTACAAATGTACAGATGGGGAAAATGTACCTTGAACTTGATCATGTCAGTACCAAGTATCAAGAATTAGAAAAGTACAATTGTATCATTAAAGGAGAACTTGTTGAGGCAAAGATTCATATTGAAAAACTTCATGCGAGCAGTGACCAAATTGATGAGCAGATGGACAAACAAAAACCTAAAGGTGATAAGATAGGAGTTGGTTTTAATGAAACTGAATGTTCTAAATCTCAAGAAAAATCAATCTGAAGGAAAAACAATTGAGGCGCCTAATCAATAAGAAGAACCTATACAATAAGAGGAACCTAAAGAGCATATTAGACCTTTCAGAGGAAGATGTTTTTGATGTAATAAAGTTGGTCACATGAAGAGGGATTGCAGAGGTAAGACTCCTTATAAGTTTTTATCTAGTTATTGTTTCAATTGCTATGAATATAGGCATAAGAAGATAGAATGTAGAAAAATAGACAATCAAGCACTTTAAAAAGGATTACATTAGTGAGGAAAGAACAACTAAGATTACATGTTACAAATGCAACAACTTTGAGCACATCGCAACGAATTGAAGGTTACAAGTTAATCAGAGTAGATCAACTCTTACATGCTATAAATATAACAATCAAGGACATATAGCAAAGTTTTGCATATATAATGGAGCAACAAGCAATGAGAGACCATCTATAGTGATAAAGAAGAATATTAGTGATATTGGTAAGAATTTGGTTGAGTATATGGATGAGTTCAATCAAAATTATACAAAGGAAGGAAGCAAGGACAGTGGAAAAGTATGGAAGGCAAAAGAACAGAATGAGACTAAGGTTCAGGGAGAGTCAATAGATGCTATCGAGTCCTCGCTTGATGCTACTATTGCCTCATCAACCTAAATGGACTAGCATGGTCTTAGGGGGAGCTTTGGAGAAAAATAACAATAATCTATCTAACCCCTTGTGTGCAGAATAAGTTGATGTGAGCTTATAGACAAACATTATAATGCATATGAAGTCTATATCTATGATAGCATGATTATTAATGTTGTATTGGATGATCGCCAAAAAGATGGATGACTGGAGCTTTGTAGTCTTGCAGGTTCATTAGGAAATGTGTCAATTTGAGTGTTGTGAATTATAAGTTCATTTTATCAAACCATTTTGATCACCATTCGAGAAACATTTAAGGAGACTAGAGCATAAAGTAAAGGAGCTAGAGCAATTATGTGATCGCGGAGTGTGCATACCCTAATTCATGGTGTAAAAGGTATTTGATCTTATTTGTGAGATTTTTTTATCATAGATACTCCATTGATCTTTGATGTTAGTGAGAGGCAGAGGTATACATTTAAGAAACATCCATATTAATCTATGGAGGATGATCCTAAAGGTACATTTTTGCAAACCCCATATGGTGTACTCCATGTTGAAGATATTAGGGCTTACATTCATCATAAGTATGAGACAATATGAGACTTTGAAATCTTCCAGAAGATGAAGGACATGATAAAAGAAGATGGAACTTGGAAGGATGAGCTCGCACATTTAAAGAACCTTAGCATCATATAAATGATGAAACTTTATGAATTCGATGAGGAAGAATAGATCAAGATCATTCTTAGAAGATTCCATGACCAGTTTATATGGATAGGAGAGCATCCTATAAATATTACCAGTGAGTTGATTCATGATGTAACTAGATTGAACAACTTTGGTTTTGTTCCTATGGTTGAAAAGAACACGAAGAAGCAAGTAGAAACCCTAACACATTTGAAGTGGGATAAGAGAGCAATGGCAATTGCCGACATCTTTCAGCAAGATCTGAGACTAATTTCAATGGTGTTAGGCTATAAATTGCACTATGGTAATCAACCTAATTCTATTTCCACATGTGTGGTAATGATGACATATAAGATAGTGAAGGAAAATGTGCAATACAATTTGTGTGGAGTGCTCAGACAACAATTCCTGGAGAATGTAAGATAAATTAAGTGAGACAAGTAAAAGGCATTTAGGTTTGGATCACTATTAATACATATTTACATTCATATAGTACACAAGTTTCCTAGAATGCACCCTAGGGTGTGGAAAGACAATGAACCTGTTAAGCGTTGTTTTACACAAGCCAACTTGCTAGGATCTTGAGATTCAATTTCCTCTCTTGAAAGAATAATGAAGTTATTCCCAAGGTTCTCCGGGGTTGGCTCACAACCTGCTTGGTTACTCAATTGAAGATAAATGTGAATGTTCATGAGCAGGCCTTTGCTAGTACATTCAAGACATCAAACTGCAAAGCAATCTTTAGTACTATTTTTGGGGTTTTCTATTTTAACAAGATTTTTTATTAACTAAAGTGCAATTTTGTATTTCGAGATGATTACTTTAGATTAAGACATAATTAAAAGGAGAAAGGTAACAAGAAATAAAGTAAATTACTGAAACGAAATCCTACGGACATAAACCGTTGTAAACCCTTCCTTGAGAATTGAATGGTGGGGAGATTTGGAACAAACCCAAGAGGTATAAATAAAAAAAAGTCGCAATTCTATACCCAATGGATGCAAGTGTTTGGAGAGAAGATGAATTCACTCATGCAAGATATTCAAAATCTATCAAATCGTGAATCCACCAAGATGTGCGCGCCCACGAGAATGATTTATCGTTAATCCCAATAGATGATCCCTTCCACGCATTCGTCACAACAAGGTAGATAGACAACAACAAACTCCAACTAAGGTAAACACAAATTCGAAACACAACAAAACACAAGGTTCTTTGAAAGTAATGAATAATGCATACACACATTCACCAATTCACATAGATGGCAGCAATTTGCACACCATGAATGAAGCACCAAATGTAGATCTTTATTGTATTAAGAATCCACTTTATTACATTGATTTGATTACAATATATAGATTCTTTGATCTATCGACTCTGAATGCCAAAATTAGGGCATCAGAGAGTCTAAATTTGTAGAAATAAACTAAAAATAAAGCTTAGCTAAAAATAAACTATTGCTAACTGATACTAAATAGCTTGCATGGATTTTAAATCCATTTATAATCAGTTTTTCCATGCAAGAGGGATCAAACTTGTCAAGAAAGAAAGAGAAAGAAGATAGGGTTTCTTTTGTGAACTGGAGTCTTGTTCTCGGTTCTTGGAGTTCTTCCTTGGAATATTCATCTGGAGGTTCTTCTTGCAGTGGGAACTGATAGGGGACCCTTAGTCCTTCCAAAATGAACTCAAGTTAACCATCAATTTGATTTGGAGTTCAACTAGCATGCAAAAAGGTGATCTCACTGGAAACACTCAAATTTTCGGCCACTAAAATTTTCGGCCCCCGACCTCTACTCGAAAGTTTTAAATACCCAAAATTTGCTAAGTGTCGAACACCCCTGAAGGTCTAAAAGTTTTAGCACTTTCAGAGGCCGAAAGGCCAAAAAATCTGGAAGGCTGAAAGGCCGAAAGCTGCATTGTTTGAGGAGGGTCGAAAGGCCGAAACCTACCTTTGGTTAAAATTGCTAAGTGCTGAAAATGGTTTTTCTAAAAATGCTCAAGGGGTCCAAGGAGTCAGTTTGGGAATACTTCTGGGTGTGCAGCCCGGAGCCTCTATATGATCTCCTGAACTTGTTCGTATTTTATCTCCTTCCTTTTTACCTTTTTGACTTTTTGTTCTTGCTTCTTTTTTAATATTGTCAATTTGGAAGCGAAGTACTGGATCTCCTCTTCGTGTTCCGACATCCTTAACATCTCTTCTCTTGAATAGAATATCTGTTGTAAGGCCTCCTTGGTACTAATGCTGCCATAATGTCCCTGAACTATTGGACCACTTCTTTTGATGGCCGTAAGATATGTTTATCTTCGTATTGGTACAAGTCGAGGCCAATCCCTGTGAAGAAAACATCAATTTCTTCTACCCATTCCAAAACCTCTTTCTGTTTCTCCAATATGGAGGCTTGACATTTCTTATAGACCTTAATGATCTTAGTCATCTGTTTAGTCTAGATCTCAAATTTTTTGAGCTCTTCGCCTTCATATATTTACAACAATATCTGGAAATGTTGTTTCCTGATTATTTCCAGGTCTTGGGAGGCGACTTGCCATTTGTCTATCTCAGATTCTAGGTCGCCTTCAATCTCCATCAAGTCTATCAGATTTGTAGCTTAGACCAAAATGACCCTATAAGGCTTATATATCCATTTGATGACCACTTCTCTGTACTTCTCAAATTCTCCCTTCAGATCTACACTTGCTTGGATAAAAGACGAGGTCAAACCTGCCGGCAAGTCCGGGGTGTTCCTTTTCTCCAATACTGCCTGCAGTGAGGCCTCCGAGCAACTTGGGTCGATAGGACCAACCATCTTGTGAATGAAATTCTTCAAAGCTTCATTCTATTATTTCAATGATTGTATGGTCTCCTCATCCTTACTCATGAACCCTAGAGCATGTTTAAGCCCTAAGGTTGCCAATGTTTTAATCCCTCCCTAGTGGACTCCCCCAAATACACCTCTTCAAATGTGTAATCTTCTGAAGTTTCTTGGGTTTGAGAGGTGCTAGTAGAAGGAACTGCAACCTACTCCTTCCAGCGACCCCTAGTATCTTGGGTGACATAGGACATTATATGTGCTGGTAATGTGACCCCTGTTTGGTGGAAGGCTTGCCCTATAGAAGACATATTTGTATCTTCCCCCTCGTCTTCATCTGTGTAAGTTCTTTTCCTCAACTGAATTTCTTTAGTGAACCATGTAGGTTTACTAAATGCGGTGACTGGCTCATATGGGGCAACCTGAAGGAATGAATCCAAGTTTTGGGACCCCGGGGTTACTTCCTTGTCTGACCCTTCTTCCTATTCCTTTCCCTATTCCTCCTCCCCCTGTTCAACCTCATTCATTCCTTCTCCTTGTCCTTCTCCTTCTTCCCTTCCCTCTTCTGCCTTTTCTTCTTTTTCCACTGCCTTATCTTTTTTTTCCTTGTCTTGGTCCTCATCTCCCGAGGAGCTAATAACCACTTTTGTATTAAGACCGGTCATGACTTTCAATGTGGTTTAGAAAGGTGACATGACTTCCACACTTACTGACCCTTCAGGGGCTAGGATGAAGCAAGGTAAAGAGATTGATGGTGGTGGAGTAGGTGTAGGGAGAGTTGGAAAGGGAAAGTGGGAGAGTAGTAGTTGGAGGCGGAGTCAGTGTTGGAGTTGGGAAAAATGGTGGTGGGGTAGGAATTGGAGGCGGGACAATACTTGGTGGAGTAGGAATGTGAGGCAGTGGAGTAGTAGCAAGGGTCTCTCCTGTGGACTTATCCCCTGTTACATCTTGCGTGATTGGGGCATCTTGATTTCCAGGCCCTTGATCTGTATTAGAGCTCACTTCTGTGATAGATACATCAGGTGCTAGATTGGTGAATTGAGTGGGAGGTGGATTGAGGGTTACCTAGGGCTGAAAGAGAGATGGACCTCCCATGTCATACCCTTTTGCATAACCTGGTGTGTCTTGCCCTTGGTCTGAAAAGCCCTTTATACCTTCAAAGTTAGACATTTGGAACACATCTGATCCTAAGGCCTCCAAGAGATTATCTTGTTCTTTGGGATCCTCCTGGTGTTTCCTGGTAGTCTCCTTCTCTCTCCTCTTCTGAGACCTTGTCCTTTTGACTAGAGGTACCTCTTCTTCTCTTTCTTCTTCTGGCTCCTCTTGTACAGTTTCCAATTATGGAGACACAAAAGTTCTCTTCCTTTTATATGTTTTCTTACCCTTTTAAGTGGTAGGAGGAGATTGTCCAGAAGTGGATGGCCCTTCATTTGGCGAAGCTTGTGCTGACCCCGCTGGAGGATCTATCTGCCCAGTCATTCTAGTCTTGGGAGCCTTGTGCCTTGGATTTGACCCATACTCTATTGCGCGTTCATGGCCATACACCATGTTAGCCTTCTGTGGTGGCACCTTCTTGTATTGTGGCACTATATTTTTCTCCCCGTGTTGTTTATCCACCTTCTTGGGTGGATCCATTAATGTCTTCACCGGGATTGGATCCATTTTATAAGGCCTTTGGATCCAAGTTTCCATTGTTTGAAGTACATGCCTAGCCAGGAACTCAATGTCATCATTTCATCTTTGTCAACTTCAGCATTCATGATGGGCCTATAGTATATCTTATCCAAAGTGTAGATCACCTCCAATACCCTGTCTGAATCCTTCTCCCAAACCTTCAGAGGAATTGAGGTCTTCAAGGTGTGTTGTGCAAGGGTAAGGGACATCCTGCAATAGTCCTTGATCCTGACCTCATGATCATCTACATAATTGATCCAGTGATCTTCAAGATGCGGTTCATGGATATAGAACCTGCTGATGATGTGGTTGTACGTGTCTATTGGGTCAAACCTGGGCCATGTTGTTTTGTAAAGCTGCAATGGGCACTCATCCCATTTGAAGGCTAAATATTTGCAAACCTTCATATCTTGTAAAGTGTATGGGCCCAGAAGAATAGGGAAGTCCCAGCAATGTTTCTTCTTGTGCTTTATGTGCTCATAAGCATCAGCTAGCTGTCTGGCCATTTCCAAAGTGATTATCCAATCAGATGGATATCTAGGTAACTTTTTAGGTTTCAAAGTAGACCCTGCCACCCGGATGTAAGTGAATGTCTTATATTGTATGTAGTAGCCCCCAATGGCCCTCACCTTAGCGGATGCTTCCTCTGACATCCTATTCGCAAAATCACCTTCAATGGATTAGATGATTGTGAAGGTGAAGGCGTCATTGACTATCATGTAGTCAGTGCTATCTTCTGACATGTTTTCCCTTCTTTGTAGTTATGGGTACACAATGTGGGGCCAGGCGTTTGAATCATTTATGTTCCCCCTTTTGGTGAGTCTTGGGTAGTTTTCCTGTGCTACCAATAAGTAAACCATGTAAGTGCTCATATAGAATTTAGGGTTGTGCTTTACTGCAACCAGCTGTTCATCCAACCTGTCGCTAATGATAGTTCCCCAATCGAACCTGGACTTACGGCCTCTGATCTTCTCTATTAAGAGGATCATCCAATTCTACCGTTGGATAGACTGAGGTAATCCATATACCCAGCTTAGTAATGTTATGGCTACTTGAATATCATCTTTCATATACCCCCTCCTGAGGTCTATCTTATCTAGTCTATTTTTGGGGAGAGGTTGCTTGAGGTAATTCTTATTGAAAATGTCATATGCCTCTTCCCCTTTGTTGTTGAACCACTGGTTGCCTTTCTCTATGAAGAATTCATAGAACTTGTCTATGCCTTTGTGGATGTAGAAGACCTCTTTTATGATATCTAGTCTGATATCCAATACCACCTGTCCCTCTGTATTTTGGACCACCCTTTTATCTGAGTCATAATGGTTTTCCAAAGTCATGATCAGCTCGGATGATGTGACAACCATTGGGTGGGCTGCTACGTTGACTAGGCCTGACAGGACTAGTGAGGTGCAGTCCTCGGATCTCCCAGTTGGTTGGGAACATATCGTCAGGAATTGATGCCAATCTACATTTCTGATATCAGTATCGATGATCTCAATGTGTTTGTTGCCAATCTTTGAAGGGGGGTATTCCCCTTGTATAAGTACTTCATCGGTGACGCGGTCCATTTCTCAGGCATTCCTGCAATAAAATATGCAAGTATCAATGTTTTATTTGCAGAAGAAACTAAAAAGAACTGACTAATCTAGGAAAATAGGAGTAAAAAGTTGTCTAAGTAGCTAGAAATATAGATTTTGCACTTTCGAACCTTTCGGGGTTTTGGATGCTGAAAACTAGTTCAGAGCCTGAAAGGGCCGAAAGTGCGAAAGAGAAGTCATTGATGAGCAAGATCTATCAGACCTTTCGACATGTGAAAGTTTGAAAGAGTTCTTCGGATGCAGAAAGTCCGAACAAGATCTCAGACTTTGAAAGTCCAAAATCCTGCAAGGTAGACAACACTTTCGGTGATTCAGACTTGTCAGTGTTTTGGATGTTTCATAGGTCTGAAACACCGAAAAGGCCGAATCTCTGAGGAGCACTTGGGTGACAAACCGGACCCAGTTTTCGGCCTTTCAGAGGCTGAAAACCTGCGACACAGGTCATGATAGAAGGGAAAAAATGGAGAAAACCTGGAGAGGGTTGACGTGAAAGAGATGCCAAGAATGGCAGGATAAGGGGAGGCCTCCCCCGCAAGGTTGAGGGTGCAAAAAGAACCCTAAGGTTTTGGGGGAGGCGCACGAACCAGACAAAACCCTAAATTGTGAATGAAGGAAAAAGAAAAAAAACCCGACAACAAAAACAACAAAAATGGTGAGTGAACCTACCTCGAGAGCTAGGAGTGGAAGACGGGGGGCAAGAGGCCGTAGGTGCAGAGGAAACCTGAGAAGAGCGAAATCACTGAAGTGGAAAAGTTGCGAGGATCTCAGAAGATGCAGGAAAATGGAAAAGCAAAGTGATTTCACTTTAGGGCTTTAAGCCATTATATATCCCACGAGGGGGGGGGGGTTGGGGGACATCAGCACTTTTGGTGTTTCAGCCTTTGAAACACGAAAATTCTGGAGGTATATGCTTTTGGCCTTTTGGTGTTTTTGGAGGCCGAAAACACCGAAAGGGCCGAGCTTCAGCCTTTCGGCCATTTCATTGTTTTAGAGGACTTAAGGTCCTCCAAAAGGCCAAAAAGCCGAAAGGCCAAAAAAAGTGTGTTGGTACTCAAAAATACAAGTCATTTTTGAGTGTTTTACTAGTGCTTTGCATTTTGACCCCCTAAAGTGCTTTTTGAGTCTATTTGCCGAGATGAGATTCTGAAGTTTTTTGTGCATTTCAGGTGTTTATTAATCTTGTTTAGGCATGTGAAAAAATTCCAATTCGTCAGTTTCAAGTTTTGAGTTGTTTAGTGATGTCTTGATTTGAGCACTTGTCAAAATCTACATTTCTGCCTAAGTGTCAATTTGTTGTAACGGACCTAGTTTGCATTTGAATATCTTGTGTCTTGTGGAGTGTCATGGCCCGCCACTTTAGGGAATGTTGAGCATGTATATCAGAGAGCCTATATTTCAAATCCCAAGTTATTTTGAGTCTGTTTGATAAGTTTTCTTATCCCTCGAAGTTGGTCTTCCAAAGATATCTTGTTTCTTTGTTCTGCCCAGAATTCTGAGTACCCCTGTTTGACCAATTGTAACTTTTTACCTTGTGACCTAATTAAAAAAATTCCTTTTGTACTCCATTTTAGAGGTCAAATACTTCTTGAGTATCCATCTTAGAGTTACGAAAAGTCTATTTGGTATGTTTGCTAAGCCCATTCCATTTGCAGTTTCTATCAGCGTGCCAAACTGTCAAATGCAGATTTCTGAAAGACCTACTTTGAGGTCTTACAATTTTACACCTGGTTGAATGGAATGGACAATTGAATTATCCTTTGTATTGTAGGCATGGAAATGTGCTACCATGAAGATTTTCAGGCCATGATGAATCTGTTTGCCCAGTTTGCCAATCTGATTCCGTTTGCAGTTTCTAACCATTTGATGTAGATCAGTTGCACAGTTTGGTCAGAGGCCCTGTTTGTGAGGTTATATCTTGAATGTCGTGATTGGTCATATCAAGAAATTGGTACCATTGTGTTGTAGATAAAATTTACTTCAATTTTGCAAGGTCTCAGATCCTCAGGGTTGTGTATGCACACTTTTCCAGTCTCATTTCACTTGCAGAAATTTGTATTCCTCGTGTTTTCCATTTTCTGCATTTCGAAGTGGCTATCTTTAAGGATCTCCCAAATGTGACTGGTTGATATTCATGAGTTTTCCTTCTGGATTCTTTCTCTCCATATAGCATACTTCCAATATCCAGAAGCTCAGGTCCTCAGGAGATCGTTTAACTTATTTTCAAAGTTGAAACCAAATGCAATTCATTGTTATTGGACGGGGTAATTTGCAGAATTGTTGTGAAGAGGCGACTTGGGCGATTAAAATCTTTTGACCTGTTTGGTTCTGAAAGATGTCACTTTTCAATGTGGGGGAATGTTAAACATGGAACATGTGTGGCTAGCGCCATGCTCTGGTTACCAGATTTTGTCAGTTTTTAAAGCCAGCCCCAGAGGTCGGATGCCATTAATGAGTTAAGTTTGCAGAAATGTGAAAAGTTATTAAAAGCACCTTCGGTTCAATGCTTCATTGTCCATTTGTGGTGGATTGTTTTTAGATGATTAAGGTTACAAGAAATGGCTACAGATAAAAATTTTCCATATATGACTCCATGATTGGTGATTTATTGCAATTGTCAATCGGAGATCTGATTCCAGTTGTCGGATTCTCTCTTTTTAGGATATTTGTTATCAATAAACATCAATATCTTTGTGGATAGATAGCATACCAAAATAAAATATATTGTTGATCGGTTCTCGTCCCAACTTAAATGTCTCACTTGTTGAAGCCAAGCAATTGCTATCCCTGTATAGCAATCAAAAAACATAAGAGGACAGCCTATCATGGTAATGAAGTAAATAAAATTTGCAAGGGTGATCCATATAAATACTGTGATGTTGATCTAAGGAAGATTGTAAGTCTAACTGCATATGAGGAAGTTGATACAACAAGCCATGGAAGCTGCCAGTGCAGCACATGGAGGAGGAAGATACACCGTTTCAAATGCAATTGGCTGGTGTATAGCCAGCTCCACAACCTCTACCAACATGAGGAGTTTTGAAACTATTAAAGATTATAATTCCTAATGCATGCTACCTTGTGCAATGTTATTAGGAGATTTATTTTTACATTTTTAACCAGCATGTTATCCTGCGTGATATGCTAAGGAGGAAACGTCTGCGTTGGATTGTAGAGCAAGAAGACTTGCGCAAGGCATGGAGTCCTGTGCAATTTGAATTCAAGAGGCCTAGCATAGTTTTGAGAAAGGTCTGCACATTGTTTCTAAGGTGTGTGTTCAGTTTTGAAGTTTGGTTTTAAAATCCAAATTACAGGGAGCTTGCGCATATTGCATGGCAATGAAGGTTGCACATTGAGGGTGAAAGACATGTAAAATACTTAGTTTGATCATGCTGGTCTACGCAGGGTATTGGGGGATATAAGAAAAACATTTTAAGCAACAAAATTCAAGGCAAATCACAGTTGACAGGTGTAAACTCATTAAAGGCCTATGCAAACATTGCCATATGCTGCGCTACTTATATAAGGAGATTAATTGAGTTTTTTAAAACTGTCATTTTAGGTGCAATTCAAAAGCATTGTAGTATGATTTAATGTGGATACAAGGAAGACCCCGCACATGGTATAAAACCAAGTCCATAAGCCTGCGCAGAAATATGAAGGAGCAGATTGGGAGTCTGCGCAACAAGAACATAAAGGAGCATTAACATGATGTTTACATAGTATTTTGGAATGACAAAGGCTACGTAGGGTATTTGGGGATTTACTAGTTTTAAAAAATATAAAACCAAATGCCATACTAATACATGTTGAGAGGTTGCGCAAGCCATCAGAGGAAACAATACACTATTTCATAGAAGATCTACGCAGCAACAAAGAAGAAACTCTAATGGCAAAATGGTAGGTGTATTGCTTATGTCCTGGATAATGTTTTGAAACACCATAGGGATTATAGGGTGAAGCTCCACGCAAAAGAACATGATGAACAGGTGATTCAAAATGCTCATTTAACAACAGATACTCCATGTGCAGACATGCAAAAAACTTAAAGAAAGGCGAGAAGCATTATCCCACATGCGCTATACACTGACATTTCCAAATGTTTAAGTACTAAGGAGCTCAGTACATGATTTAAAGTAAAGAGCAAGAGCTCTTGGATACTGCACAAGCTAGAAGGCTTATGTGTGGCAGGGCCCACATTATTTTAATGCAAAAAGCATTGGATGCTTTAAAAAATCATCAGACATTAACCCCACATTCATCCAAAAATGGGACACCTGAGTGTTTATAAGCAAAAAGCCACAACATGTAAAATGAAGAAGCAAAAGGAGGCTATGGGTGCGCGCGCAAGAGCTGAAGACTCACCTTGAAAACCATGCCCGAGGAAGAAGACCCATATTTTGGTGGGACCCACAGTGATGATATGGAAGGTGAGTTGGCTTAAGAGGTTGCAGATTTTGGCATGGATCTTGAGGCAACCAAAATCGATGGATGGCTTAATGGCTTAATGAGAAAGTTACAAGGAAGATACCATTAAGCCATTAAGCCATTGGTCCACATGGCACAAGTGACAAGTGGCACCTAGTGGACCAGTCAACCAATCAGAGGATGCCACGTGGCACTNAGTGGCACCCAGTGGACCAGTCAACCAATCAGAGGATGCCACGTGGCACTGAGTAGGTGCCAAGTGGTGCAAGTCCAATGCAGTTCAGAGGCACCAAACAGAGATCGACACGTGGCGCCGAGTGGACCTGCGGACCAATCAGAGGGTGACACTTGGTGCATTCTGGTGAGATGTGCAGATTTGAAATAATTTTTTAATTTAAAATTCTTTCAACAAATGGGTTAAAGAACTTACAAGTTCAAAACAAATCAAGGGCTGACTTAATGGCTTAAAGGGAAGATGCTCACCATCTAACCTTTAAGCCATTAAACCTAAGCGACAAGTGTCGCAAGCTGGTTCATTCTGAGGAAATAATAGATTAATTGAAATATTTAATTAAATCCATGACAAAAGGAAAAGGATTAAAAGGTGAGCAAGTTCAGAAAGATCTAAGGGCTGGCTTAATGGCTTAAAGGGAAGATGCTCACCATCTAACCTTTAAGCCATTAAGCCTAGGTGACAATTGTAGCAAGCTGGTGAGATGTGGGCAAAAGGGAATATTTAAAATTAAATTCATCATATTTCAATAGTCCAACTATTGAAAAGGTAATTAATTTCAAATTGAAATATTTTAAACTTTTAAAAGAAATCTGCACGGGAAGGCAAACTTGGATTAAAGTTTCAAAGGGAAAATTTGATCCAAAGTATAGAGTATTATATGTTGTCGGAAAGGTCTCAGAATGAAAAAGAGGATTTTGTAGACCATTTGAGGGAAAATCAAATTAGATTCTCATAGTTTTAGTTAGAAGCAGTTGCAGATATTTTGAGGAGCAGACAGGTGTCAGTGATGAATTTTGTTTTTTCCATTCTCCTATATCTGGATTTTTCTTCTGATTGTAAAAGGATGTTGAAATTTATGCTGTTGGGCAGTAGTTAGGCCTTTTTTCTTGTTTTCTCTGAGTTTCTTTATTTTGTAAATATGCTGAACCAGGTGAATTTTCAATAAAGAACAATGGAATCCCTGTTCAATTCTTGTTGATGTCTTCGTGTATCTAGTCTTGAGTCTTGTGTGTCAGTTTGTAAGACATTTTGATACACTGGCTATAAGGTAGTTGTGATCTTGTTTTTAAGTTTCTTTCAAGGAGAGAGTCAATCTTAAATATAAGTTCTGAGAATTAAAGGTTTATACATGAATCTAATGTCTAGGAATTAGAGTGAGAAGAGTGATTTGTAAGGCACTTCACTTGGTTTCTTTGTGTTTGGAGTTATTCTTTTCTAGAGATGCATGTTTATTTGACTCTGTTGCCCAATAGATAAGGCACTGGTCTTTTGCTGGTTATGTAGTTTTCTTCATCAATCAATTATTCAGATCACTTTTAAGTTTCTGTATGAGAGCTTGAATGTTTATGTTTTGCATTCCATGAATGTAAGAGTACATGTTAGTTTATCTAAAGAAGAAATCCATGGGTTAGCCTACCTGAGTCTAGAACTCAAAGAGAAGAAGGATTTTATCCTTGTCACATTGGCCATTTTCCTAGTTCTTAGCAGATCATGTAGGTGGGATCCTGCATAAGATTGGTTGAGTTGAACTCCCATATCTTACAAGTCTGAGAACTATCCACTGATTTTCATGTCTGCATAAAAGATTTTAGTGACAAAGTGTTTATGTATGCAGATTTAGTATGTTTTAGGTGCACCCGCCTGAGTGTGTGGAACTCAAAGCAGAAGGAGGATCAAATCCTCATCAATTAGCCTTTTCTTGCCCCTCAATTTGTATGAAGAAGCAGATTCATGTGAGTTGGACTAAGATCCCCAAG
>MU227494.1:166427-191194 GCA_018584345.1 Thuja plicata | reverse complement strand
CAATTAGCCTTTTCTTGCCCCTCAATTTGTATGAAGAAGCAGATTCATGTGAGTTGGACTAAGATCCCCAAGTCTAGTTTGCATATTCTCTTTTAGAACTGAAGGATACAAGAAAAAATGCTAACAAAGTGTCTTGGCTTTGTTCAACATGCTGATGATGAGGCTCATTTGTGAGGGAGTGGGAAAGGGGGCCAACTCAAAAGACCAAAAAGACACAAAAAAGAAGGGGAATCCCCATGGTCAGAGAACCAACATGGGGGGTGTGTTGTGGACCCACAACAAATATCCCCGACAAAAGGAGGAATGACCAAGGCATTTCTTCATCATCAAGACTCTTTCGGGTTGTAGTTTTGCAGTAGAACAAAAACCAAGAAACATATGAGTTAACAATCTTTCAATGACTTCCAGCTCTAAAATTTTTTGCTAGTCTCCCTAGTGTGTGCTCATGTGTGTCTATTCCTTGACCTTCGATTGCGGTAACCCGAATGTTTGTCATTTGTTCCCAACCTTTGCCATGTAGACCAGGGCTTCCCGAAAAAAGCTTTGCTACTAGTCAGGTGTTCATAGCCCCGACAAATTTTTCCCTGAATCCAAAGTATAACCTTGCTCTACTTCTAGCCGAGCGTTCATAGCCCCGATAGAGATTGTCATAGTCACCCCAGTCCGCTCTGTCTGCTAGGTTGTAGTATTTTTCTTGAGAGTTCTTGTTCTTTGGATAATTGTTCTCATCCTTTTCTAGGTACATGAAATGTCTCTCGCTTGGATGTATGTTTATTCCATGCATTTAGGTCCATATTTTCTTCCCTGATTGATCTAAGTAGCAATTAGGCGATGCCACCCAGATTCCACACTCGTGACCTCTTTGGGCCACTTTTATTTTTGTGTGTTCTTATTTTATTCTCTCTTCTTTTTTTTCCCTTTTTTCTCTTCTTTCCTTCTGCTACTGACTTCGCATTCATCCAAACTTGGGTTCTGGGATCGGTGGGTACCTGAATCCATGCACTAATGCTAGTTGCAACTGAAAAATGCTCGAGCAACAAATGTTCTCGATGAAGACATTATATTTTTCTATTAGTATATGCAAGGAAAAACATGATAAACACCATCGGTTTATACCACACCGATAGACAGGGCACAACACTACCCGATGCCAAGGTTACCGATACTTCCAATTACAAAGCATCTCGACAAACACCATTCAGTGTTACCCAATGACAAAAAGGACAAGGGAACTCGACAAGTAACCAACAGTGCAACCTGATGAAACAGTCAAGAGTGGAACCCGACAGATGAAGGGAACCTGACAATCAGTTCAATGAAGGAACACAGACAGACTTTCAGTTCACACCGATGATCAAGAACTGACAATCAGTTACATCTCGCAAAAAGTGGATCTGACTTTCCACGTCAGATAAATCACTGAACTTTTAAATTTAGCTTCTTGATTTGTTTTAAATTCATTACGTGAGATTAAATCAATGTATTTATTATTATTTTTATTAGTTTAATTGTTTTAAAACATGCAAACTAAAGGATCAAGGTCAAGTTGTATACCTTGGATCTAGAGTTAATACTGCAATGTGTGATTCTAAAATAGGTCAAATACTTGTATAAATAGATGCTCAATCAATTATGAAAATGTTGTTCGATGATGATTGTAGCCACTGAGAGCATCTAAGGATCAAACAAGATAATTCATGCAACAACATAGACAAAGATCAAATCAATTGTCAAGAACAGAACACAGGCTACCGGCGAGCAGGAAAAGGTATTAATCAATCACTATAGGTGGTATTCATATAATGTGAGCTTTAATGGATATGTAATTAGTAATTATAGATTGCATACAGTCAGTTCAAACATATTGTATAGATTCTAACAAGTGGGGTACACTTAAGAAATCCTTTCAAGGAAGGTGGACTTAACAGCTCTCTTGTAAATCTCTTAACTGAGTGCACACTTGATTAGTGTTTCTAAAGCTCTTAACAGAGTAGATCCTAAAAGGTCTCCACATTAATACTCCTAATAGGGTAGATCATCAGAAGTGATCAATTGTAAGCCTTTACTGGCTCCCTTCCATTTTGCAGATAGTGAAGTTTTGTGGGTGTCATCCCCACCGTAGTTTTTACTTCCTAACAGGAATTTTTTGTGATATCATATCTTGTGTTATGTGTCTATTAATTTCATGAATGTTTCTGTGAATGTTGCATACAATTAAGTTTATGAATTCATACTACATGCATAAGAAAGAACATCGCATATGGTCAGTAATACAGGAAAGATTGATTACTAATTATGAAAGGTGAAAAGTGTTAAAAGTTTTAGAGGTACTGATTCATCCCTCCCCTCTAAGTACTACTTCCCATTAATCCCAACAGTCAGGTGTTGTTTATTAATGTGTTTGTGTGATCAGGATGACAGAGCTTTCAACCTCTTCATGTCTACCAATGATAGATGCCACCACTTTGTCTTTTGGAGTGTTCTCTGTGTTGTATGTTGCCTTGGAGATTTTGACTAAGAAATACCTCTGCTCCTATTTGGGAACCACTTGGAATGAATCCAAGACACACTTGACCCAAAGAAAAATGAGCCCTGACAAAGGAGAAATGACCACGGATGGAAGAAAGGACTGACGGTGGGGACGACAAAAAGACAACAAAGAAAACAAAAGGATTATGATACAAGGGACGGAAGGCAGTCCCGCCTAGGATCCAAAATAATGTTTGAGAAATTGCCCATTGACTGGAAATAGGATCAAATCTCCATTTAAGGTACTGATCCTAAAAGTGTTCTCTCCCAATATTTATGATGTCTGTTAAGGGTCTGTCCACAATTTTTGGAATTTGGTGTGGCTGCCCGCCTTTTCTTTTGCCTTATCCCACATGAGGACAATATCAAAGATCTTAAAGGCTTTAATGGTGGCTCTCTTGTCAAACCACCTCTTAACGATGGCCTGGTGTTTTGACACATGCTTTAGGGCTAATGTTTGTTTCTCCTCCAAGTTGAGGAGATTCAGGAGTCTGACTTGTACTCGATCTTCAACTCCCACGTGCTGGTTCATAAATCTCAAAATTGGGATTTTTAAGTTCATAGGGAAGATTGGATGCAAGCCATAATCTATTTGGTATAGGGATGTCCCCAGATCATTCTTGATCCTCACCCAGTCGATTCATAGGGCATATTTCAGTTGTGTGTGCCAATCTTGGGGATTATCGTCTAGGAGATGTTTGATCACTGTTGTCAAGTTCTTGTTGGTAGACTCTGCCACTTCGTTGCCTTATAGATAATAACTAGAGGAGAATTTGAGGATTACTTGGTTTTTGAAGGCCCATTGCATGAGAGAGGCAGAGGAGAAAGAGGGAGCATTGTCACATACTAGATAGAATGGCATTCCAAACCTACTTATGATGTGCTCCTCTAAGAACTTGGTTACAACCTCCGTGGTGCAATTCTTTAGTGCTAGAGCCTCCGTCTAGTGTGTATATCAATCGATGGCTATCAGAATAAACTTGTGTCCTATAGACAAAGGGGGCTTAATCATTCCAATAAAATCTAAGCCTCATTGGGCGAACGAACGTACCTCATATACCGAGTGTAGGGGCATTGCTGGATTTCTCTCCCAGGTTACACTCGTTTGGCAAGTGTGGCATGATCTCACGTGCTCGCCAGTGTCTTTGAATATTTTTGGCTAGAAATATCTCGCTCTTAGGATTTGGTGAGCAGTTGCTTCAACTGAGTTGTGCCCTATCCCATATTTGTCATGAAAATCTTCTAGGATGTGTTTCGCCTCCTGCCTATCCAAACACCTGAGGTACAAAACCTCATAATTGCGCTTATACATTTGGCCATTCTTTAGCATGTAGGAGTTGTTTTTTTATCTTCAGGTCTCTTCTCTGTGAACCATTCATCCCCTTTGGGAAGCGATTCCGCAACAGGTAGTAAACTATGTATTGGTACCATATGTCAATAATCACACCTTGATCGGTGTAGGTCTGACACACTAGACCTTCTTCAACTTTGAAGATCGACTTTGTCAGGCCTTGGTCTCTCACCAATTTCATCGGCTAGATCTCCAAGTCAAAATCTTGGAGGATTGCCATCAATTTTCCTCTCTGTTCTCCCAACTCATTCTGCATCAAAAGAGACTTGACAGCCGCGTCAGGGACTATTCCGAAGGCCTTGCTCCTTAAGATGTAGTGTCAGAATTTCTTTACTAATTTTACGATGGAAAAATATTGTTATCCAAGTTGGAGTACTTGATCTCAGCATCCTTAAAGGGGAAAATCATAAAGGCTATAGGTCTTTCATCTTCATTGTCCTTCTTCTATGTTAGGATGCCTGCACATGAGTGTTCGGATGCAAAAGAGTAGACCTTGAAGGGTAGGGTATAGTCAAGACTGACGAGGAATGGGGTCATGGAGATGGCGCTCTTTATTTCCTCAAAATATTTCTTTACTTGGATGGTCCATTCAATCTTGGCATCCTTTTTGAGCATGTCGTTCAATGGCTTTACTATCTCTGTGAAGCCGCTGATGAACTTCCTTATGAAGTTAATCTTCCCAAAGAAAGATTTCAACTCTTTGTAGCTGTGGGTCAGTGTCAACTTTATGATAGCTTCCACCCTTTCGGGGTCTATGACTATCCTGTCCTCTGAAATGATATGTCCCAACAGCTTCCCTTCAGTTACCCCAAACATGCACTTTTTGGGGTTGAGAGAAATCCCATATTTCCTGCACCTTTGCAGACATTTTCTGATGTTGTCTATGTGGTCATCCTTTTTTTTTGAAAAGACTGTGAGGTCATCCATGTAAATGATAATGCACTTCCCAACTAACCCTTTGAAGGCTATGTCCATTGCCCTTTGGAAAGTGGCCCCAAAATTTATCAGATCGAAGGGCATCCGTTAGTAGGCGAAGGTTTCCCATTTTGTTGTAAATGTTGTCTTCAACATGTCCTCTTCCTACACTATTACTTGAGTGTATCCTGAGTAACCATCTAGGAAGGACATCATTTTCGATCCATTGACTATCTGTAATACTTTGTCGAGGGACGGGAGTGGGTAGTTGTCCTTTTGGGAGGATTTATTCAGGTTCCAAAAGTCCACGCAAAACCTGATCTCACCAGTCTTCTTTCTTACTGGTACCAATTTTCTGACCTGTGGAATGTCAGATTGGAAAAATGATTCTGGCATCTAGTAACTTCTGGACTTCCTTTTAGATCAAGGTCTCCATAGTAGGGTTCACGAGCCTTTGGCATTGTCTAAAAGGTTTGGAATATGGTTTCAGGGGGATGTTGTGTACTATGACCGAGGTATCATATGTTTTTAATTATTCATAGTTCCAGGCTATAACATCCCGATATTCGATGAGGAGTTGGACCATTTTCTCCTTTTCTTCTTTGGTACCCACTTTTCTGATGTGGACCTCTCTTGGTTCCTCCTTCGTGCCAAGGTTGTATGTCTCACACTCTTTACCGTCAGGGAGTTATGTCTGGGCGTCTCTTTGTGGCAGTCTAATCACTATCAAAAATCCTTTCCAACTCTACCATCCCCTTTGGTATAGCATTGGTCCTTAGGTCTATGATGTCGTGGTCACCAAGCTCCTCAGGGTCGACTACTGCTTCTTCTTCTTCTTCCTCTCTTTCGTCTATGATCTATTTTTTGAACATCCCAGTGCACATGATGAACTCAAGGATGTGTTGATCATCTTGGAAGACTTGGAATTTAGTGATGTTATCTGGGATGGCTGGCACTGCGATGAGTTCAACTGAAAACTTCTTTAGTTTGGACTTCTCCATTAGATGTAATGAACTGGCGGATACAACTAGAGCATCAGTGATAACGTTCTTTCTCTGTGGGATAGATTGGATGTTGAAGGCTTCAAAGTCATTGATCAAATCCCATGCCCTATTTTGGTAGGCTGATATCCTCTTACCGTTGCAAGAATACTGACTATGTACTTGCTCGATAACCAATTGCAAATCTCCTTCCACCGTCAAAGCCTTTATTCCTTTCTCATGGGCCAAGAGGAGTCCACAAATCAATGCTTCATACTTTACAACGTTGTTAGTGGATCAAAATTGTAATCTGTATGTAGCATAAGAAGACTTACCTCTTGGGTTAATGAGTTTGATCCCCACACCTTCTCTTTGTTTACATTTAGAGTCATCAAAGCGTAATTTCTATATCTATTGTTGCCTCGTGGGGCTGGACTTGGTGGGGGCCTGCTTGGTGAAACCCATGGTTTTGGTCCTTCTTTCCTTCCCTTCATCACTATCTGAGCAAGTTGATTCTCCTTTCCCTATCCCCTAGATACATCTGGGTTCAGAGATCTCCGCACCTTTAATGTTTTTATCTTCTAGTAACCCCTTGTAGAGTGAACAAGCTCCATCATCCAAAGAGCTCCAGTCACTAAGTATATTTAGGGTGGGCTTTTGTTGTCTAAGTCTGACTCACTATCTTGACTTAGGTTTGGAATGTTTAGATTGGCTGGGATTTCTTCCTTTGGCATGGGGTTACTCTCATCTGCCACCTTAAAGCTATCTTCTTTCATCGCATGTGTTTCCCACTTTGGTAGGGTGATCTAGGATAATATTCATGATAGTGCCTCCTGGGATCTGGGGCATGTGAACTCTGAATGGCTTGCTTGGTGTAATCGGCAGTATCCTAGTAGTAACAAGATGTTGGGATTGACATCCCATCCCAAATGCCTCAGGCTTGTTGTCATGCTATCAATAAAACTTCTAAAGATATAATCACCAATGGGTAACTCTAGGAGGCCCTGGATGGAACTATGGTCTGAATCTTCCCCTTCTTGGATTTGAAACATGAGGACGTCATCCATCTAATAAGTGCCTAATTTATTTTGCATGAACATAACTTCATTAGGAGCATTATATTTTGTGATCATCCTTTTTAATTTTGGTTCTACGTCTATCTTGATCCGATTGTTCAATCCTCTCCATGGCAACCAAAGTTGAGTGAAATCTGTAGACAACCATCCCCTCAGATATCTGGTCCATTCTAGGCTTAGCAACATTTTGTAGGTTTCAGGGATGTCCACTATATGTACATCAATGCACTCTTTTATCCTTGGATCTGCAACCAATTGAATATGTACGTCTTTGAGCACGCCGATTACTTTGACTTTAGTTTTATCGAGTTGTATCACTACCAGGTTGGTTATCTGGGGCACCATCCCCAGTTTTTGACAAATTGACAAGGGCATGATGTCGCATGATGCTCTAGAATCAATCAAGCAATTGTGTAAATTCTTCCCAAACATCTGCAAACTAAGTAGGAAAGGGGTACCTCCATCTTGTCTTTGAACATTGCGGGGAAAGCCTCAAAAGTATTGACATTGGATGTGGGTGGTCTTGTACTACTAGTTGATGGACCTTTCTTTGAATGGTCCAAAGATTTTAAAAGGGCTTCCTTTTGAGATAGGAAACCTTTCAATAGTTTGAACATAGACATATTTGCCTTGGTCTTCTTCAACTCTTGGACTGCACTATATTTGTCACTTGACCATACTGCGCTCCTATAATCAGCGAATGCTTTTCGGGGAGGATCCATGGGATCATTCGGACCTTTAGGAGGCATGGGGTTGTTGCTAGCCCAAGGATCTGGGGGAGTCAGTTATTTTCTAGGAGGTATACCGTCAGTGAGAGGTTCTTTCCTGCTTCGTAAATTATATGAATTTTGGTGATCATTTTGGAAGGCATGTACCTTAGAGTATTCAGGTTCCTCCTCTTTCTAAAATGGGAACACAAACTCTTCTTCTTTTGTGTATGTATCTGAACCTTCTCCATTTCTACACTCATAAGAATCAAACATCATGGCATTGAACTAAATGGGTGGCTCATCGGGATTCTGAGTATGATGGTTGTAAGAGTGTCCTATGTATCCTTCATGGCCTTGGTATGAGTTTGGGGCCCTAACAAAATTTGCTTCTGAAGCCTCATATGTGTTTGCATTATCCATGGGGATGCTACCATTGTTTGGTCAGGTGTTCCATGGCCTAGTGGGCCTCTGCTACCCAAATGGTTTCTCTTGTGTACTATTGTTTTTGTAGATATTGAAACCCTGATTTGGATTCTGAGGATAGGCATTCAGACCAGCAGATTTCTACTGGTATCCACCTTAGTTTTTGGATGGATTTAACTTTATCCTGGTGAGCTCACTTGTGAGTTGTGACAAGGTTTTCTTCATGGCGTCTAGCTCAGAAGCCATGAGAGTATTAGGTTCAGTATGGGGCACAACTCTTTTCTCTATAAACACTGCCTTATGGGCTTCGTAGCCCGGGTAGGTGATGGACGGTGGTGGGACTATGAATGGTTGTAGAGGAATTAGATTCATTGATGGTATGTGGGTGGCCAGAGTTTTTCTATTTGTTGCAAATGGATATGGGACAGTGGTGTTGTTAATGATGGGCATGGCTGCGAAGTTCCCTTCTTGCAGATCCATTTGCTATGTAAATGTAATGGCCTCATTGTACACTTTTTCCATTGTGTCTCTATCTGCAGGGGGAGTCTTCTTAGGAAAATTGAGGTGAAGGGGTCCAAATATTTAAGATAAACTTGTATGATAGCTACCTCTGGTATGGTGTAAGTAGCTTCCAACTTTTCATGCATTTTATGGAAGCGATGGTTGAACATGGCGATGGGATCCTTGGGATCTTTTCTTGTTGTAATGAATTGGTGATGTATTGCAGCTAGATCCACATATAGTTTGAATTGATTGAGAAATTTGGTTTCAAATTCATTCCATGCAAAGATAGATCCCCTTGGTAAATTAAGGTACCAATTGTATGCAAACTCTCCCAGAGTGTAAGGGGAAAGATGGCAGACAACGTCCTGGTGGGAAATCTCCTTGTGGTTGGAAATTTCTTTGAAGGCGCGAATGTGCTCTTCTGCTATTTTTGATTCGCCATATACGAAACATGTGCAAAACCTTTCCAGATTCTTGGGCAATTCATGGATTTGTCCAACGAATTTCAATGGTGAACTTTGTGCATTGGCGAAGAAAGCCATTAGGTGAGGTTGTTGCAAATTCTGATTTTGCAAGTTCTAATTTTGATCTATTGTTGTGGGAACAATTGGGACAAAGTTGTATGATTGCTATCCAAGCGGATTCTATGACTCAATGGGATGGTGAGAGGAGTTCTCTCTCATTTTCCCTTTGTTGATGCGAGGTCTAAAATGGTGAGTGAGTTCAATGAACTTGCTTCTTTCAGAGATGATCTAAGCACTCGCTTGAACTGCTCTGGGGAGAAGGATCCAATGTTTTCTATATTTTCAGTCTTGAGGCCCTCATTCTAGCACCACTTCTATTGAGTGTTTTTTTACACAAGCCAGCTTGCTAGGATCTCGAGATTTAATTTCCTCTCTTGAAAGAATAATGAAGTTATTCCCAAGGTTCTCCGAGGTTGGGTCACAACCTTCTTGGTTACTCAATTGAAGATAAATGTGAATGTTCACGAGGAGGCCTTTTCTGGTACGTTCAAGACATCAAACTACAAAAAAATCTTTAGTACTATTTTTAGAGTTTTCTATTTTAACAATATTTTCGATTAACTAAAGTGCAATTTTGTATTTCGAGATGATTACTTTAGATTAAGACAGAATTCAAAGGAGCAAGGTAATAAGAAATAAATTAAATTACTAAAATGAAATCCTACAGACATAAACCATTGTAAACCCAAGAGGTATAAATCAGACAAAGTCACAATTCTATACCCAATGGATGCAAGCATTTGGAGAGAAGATGAATTCACTCATGCAAGATATTTAAAATCTATCAAATTGTGAAGCCACCAAGATGTGTGTGCCCACAAGATGGATTTATCATTAAGCCCAATATATGATCCCTTCCATGCATTTTTCACAGCAAGGTAGATAGACAACAGAAAACTCCAACTAAGGTAAACGCGAATTCGAAACACAACAAAACACAAGGCTCTTTGAAAGTAATGAATAATGCATACACACATTCACCAATTCGCATAGATGGCAGAAATTTACACACCATGAATGAAGCACCAAATGTATATTTTTATTGTATTAAGAATCCACTTTATTACATTGATTTGATTACAATATATAGAGTTTTTGATCTACCGACTCTGAACGCCGAAATTAGGGCATCAGAGAGTCTAAATTTATGAAAATAATCTAAAACTAAAGCTTAGCTGAAAATAAACTATTGCTAACTGATAATAAATAGCTTGCATGGATTTTAAATCCATTTACAATTATTTTGTCCATGTAAGAGGGATCATACTTGTCAAGAAAGAAAGAGAAAGAAGATAGGGTTTCTTTTGTGAACTAGAGTCTTCTTCTTAGTTCTTGGAGTTCTTCCTTGGAATCTTCATCTGGAGGTTCTTCTTGCAGTAGGAACTGATAGGGGACCCTTAGTCCTTCCAAACAAAACTCAAGTTAACCGTCAATCTGATATGGAGTTCAACTGGCATGCAAAAAGGTGATCTCGCTAGAAACACTTAGATTTTCGGTCGCCGACCTCTACTCATAAGTTTTAAATACGCAAAATTTGCTAAGTGTCAAACCCCCCTGAAGGTCTAAAATTTTTGGCACTTTCAGAGGCCGAAAGCCCAAAAAATCCAAAAGGTTGAAAGGACAAAAAAATTGGGAGGCTGAAAGGCCAAAAGTTGCATTGTTTGAGGAGGGTCGAAAGGCCGAAACCTGCCTCTGGTTAAAATTCCTAAGTGTTGAAACTGCTTTTTCCAAAAATGCTCAAGGGGTCCATGGAGTTAGTTTGGGAATACTTATGGGTGTGCATCCCAAAGCCTCTTTATGATCTCCTGAACTTCTTCGTAGTTTATCTCCTTCCTTTTTACCTTGTTGACTTTTCGTTCTTGCTTCTTTTTTAATATTGTCAATTCGGAAGCAAAGAACTGGATCTCCTCTCCGTGTTCTGACATCCTTAACATCTCTTCTCTTGAATAGAATATCTTTTGTAGGGCCTCCTTGGTACTGATGCCTTCCAGAATGTCCTTGAACTATTGGACCACTTCTTTTGATGGTTGTAGGATATGTTTATCTTCATCTTGGTACAAGTCAAGGCCAATCCCTGTGAAGAAAAGATCAATTTGTTCTACCCATTCCCAAACCTCTTTCTATTTCTCCAATATGGAGGCTTGACATTTTTTATAGACCTTAATGATCTTGGCCATCCATTTAGTCTAGGTCTCAAAGTTGTCAAGATCTTCACCTTCATATATTTTCACCAATATCCGGAAACGTTGTTTCCTGATTATTTCCAGGTCTTGGGAGATGACTTGTCATTTGTCTATCTTAGACTCCAGGCTACCTTCATTCTCCATCAAGTCTATATGATTTGTAGCTTCAACCAAAATGACCCTGTAAGGCTTATATATCTGTTTGATGACCACTTCTCCGTACTACTCAAAGTCTCCCTTCCAATATGCACTTGCTTGGATAAAAGACGAGTTCAAACCTGTCGGCAAGTTTGGGGTGTTCCTTTTCTCCAATACTACCTACAGTGAGGCCTCTGGGAAACTTGGGTTGATAGGACCAACCATCTTGTGAATGAACTTCTTCAAATCTTCATTTCGTTCTATCAAAGATTTTATGGTCTCCTCATCCTTACTCATGAACCCTAGAGAATTCTTAAGCCCTAAGGCTGCCAGTGTTTTGCTCCCTTCCCTAGTGGGATCCCCCAAATCTACATCTTCAAACGTGTAATCTTCTGGAGTTGCTTGTGTTTGAGAGGTGCTAGTAGAAAGAACTGCAACCTATGCCTTCAAGCAACCCCTAGTGTCTTGGGTGACATAGAACATTGTTCATGCTAGTAATGTGACCCCTGTTTGGTTGAAGGCTTTCCCTACAGAAGCCATATTTGTATCTTCCCCCTGATCTTCATTTGTGTAAGTTCTTTTCCTCAACTGAATTTCTTTAGTGAACCATGTAGGTTTACTAAATGCGGTCACTAGCTCATATGGGGCAACCTGAAGGACCCCAAGGTTACTTCCTTATCTAACCCTTCTTCCTGTTCCTTTCTTTGTTCCTCCTCCCCCTGTTCACCCTCATTCATTTCTTCTCCTTGTCCTTGTCCTTCTCCCCTTCCCTCTTCTATCTTTTCTTCTTCTTATGATGCCTTATCTTATTTTTCCTTGTCTTGTTCCTTATCTCCTAATGAGATAATCAACACTTCTATATTAAGACTAGTCATGACTTTCAATGTGGTTTCAAAAGGTGACACGACTTCCGCACTTACTAACCCTTCAGGGGATGGGATGAAGCAAGGGAAAGAGATTGATGGTGGTGGAGTAGGAGTAGGGAGAGTTGGAATAGGAAGTGGGAGAGTAGTAGTTGGAGGTAGAGTCAGTGTTGGATTCGGGAGAAATGGTCATGAAGTAGGAATTGGAGGCGGGAGAGTAGTTAGTGGAGTAGGAATGTGAGGCAGTGGAGTAGAAGCGAGGGTCTCTCTTGTGTCCTTATCTCCTATTACATCTTGGGTGATTGGGGCATCTTGATTTCTAGGCCCTTGATCTGTATTAGAGCTCACTTCCATGATAGGTTCATCAGGCACTAGATTGGTGAACTGAGTGGGAGGTGGAGTGAGGGTTACCTGGGGCTAAAAGAGAGATGGACCTCCCATGTCATACCCTGTTGCATAACCTAGTGTGTCTTTCCCTTGGTCCAAAAATCCCTCTAGACCTTCAAAGTAAGACATCTGGAACTCATCTGATCCTAAGGCCTCCAAGGGATTATCTTGTTCTTTGGGATCCTCCTTGTGTTTCCTGGTAGTCTCCTTCTCTCTCCACTTCTGAGACCTTGTCCTTTTGACTAGAGGTACGTCATCTTCTCTTTCTTCTTTTTGCTCCTCTTGTACGGTTTCCAATTTTGGAGACATAGAAGATCTCTTCCTTTTATATGTTTTCTTACCCTTTTCAGTGGTACAAGGAGATTGTCCAAAAGTGGATGGCCCTTCATCTAGCGAAGCCTGTGCTGACCCTGCTGGAGGATCTATCTACCCAGTCATTCTAGTCTTGGGAGCCTTGTGCCTTGGATTTGACCCATTCTCTATTGTGCATTCATGGTGATACACCATGTTAGGCTTATACGGTGGTGCCTTATTGTATTGTGGCACTATATTTTTCTCCCCATGCTATTTATCTGCCTTCTTGGGTGGATCCATTAATGTCTTCGACAAGATTAAATCCATTTTATAAGGCCTTTGGATCCAATTTTCCATTGTTCAGAGTACATGCCTAGCCTAGAACTCAATGTTATTATTTTCATCTTTGTCAACTTCGACATTCATGATGGGCTTGTTGTATATCTTTTCCAAAGTGTAGATCGCCTCCAATACCTTGTCTGAATTATTATCCCAAACCTTTGGAGGAATTGAGGTCTTTAAGGTGTGTTGTGCAAGGGTAAGGGACATCCTACAATATTCCCTGATCTCGACCTTATGATCATCTACACAATTGATCCAGTGATCTTCAAGATGTGGTTCATGGATATAGAACCTGTCGATGATGTTGTTGTATGTGCCAATTGGGTCGAACCTGGGCCAAACTATTTTGTAAAGCTATAGTGGGCATTCATCCCATTCGAAGGCTAAATATTTGCAAACCTTCATATCTTAAACTGTATGGGCACAAAAGAATAGGGAAGTCCCAATAATGTTTCTTCTTGTACTTTATGTGCTCATAAGCATCAGCTAGTTGTCTGGCCATTTCCAAAGTGATTATCCAATCAGATGGATATCTGGGTAACTTTTTAGGTTTTGAAGTAGACCCTCTTCGCAAAATCACCTTCAATGGATCAAATGATTGTGAAGGTGAAGGCATCATTGACTATCTTTTAGTCAGGGCTGTCTTCTGACATGTTTTCCCTTATTTGTAGCTATGGGTACACAATGTGGGGCCAAGCGTTCAAATTGTTTATGTTCCCCCTTTTAGTGACTCCTGGGTAGTTTTCCCATGCTGCCAATAAGTACACCACGTAAGTGCTCATATAGAATTTAGGGTCATACTTTACTGTAACCAGTTGTTCATCCAAATTATCGCTAATGATGGTTCCCCAATCAAACTTGGACTCATAGCCTCTGAGCTTCTCTATTAAGAGGATCATCCAATTCTCCAGTTGGATAGACTGAGGTAATCCATATGCGAGGATTAGTAATGTTATGGCTTCCTGGATATCATCTTTCATGTACCCCCTCCTGAGGTCCATCTTATCCAGTCTATTTTTGGGGAGAGGTTGCTCGAGGTAATTCTTATGGACAATGTCATATGCCTCTTCCCCTTTGTTGCTGAACCACTGGTTGCCTTTCTCTATGAAGAAGTCATAGAAATTGTCTATGCCTTTGTGGAGGTGGAAGACCTCTTCTATGATATATGGTCTGATATCCAATACCACATGTCCCTTTGTATTTTGGACCACCCTTTTATTTGAGTTGTAGTGGTTTTCAAAAGTCTTGATCAACTCGGATGATGTAACAACCACTGGGTGGGCTGCTACATTGACTAGGCCTGACAGGACTAGTGAGGTGCAGTCCTCGGATCTCCCAGCTAGTTGGGAACATCTTGTCAGGAATTAATCCCAATCTACATTTATGATATCAGTATCGATGATTTCAATGTGTTTGTTGCCAATCTTTGAAGGGGGAGTGTTCCCCTTGTATAATTAATCCATCAGTGACGCGGTCCATTTCTCAAGCATTCCTACAATGAAATATGAAAGTATAAGTGTTTTATTTGCAGAAGAAACTGAAAAGAACTGAATAATCTAGGAAAATAGGAGTAAAAATCTCTGTAAGTAGCCAGAAATGCAGATTTTGCACTTTGAGACCTTTTGGGGTTTTAGATGCCGAAAACTATTTTGGAGCCTAAAAGTGCAAAAGAGCAATAATCGATGAGCAAGATCTGTTGAACCTTTTAGTGTGTGAAAGTCTGAAAGGGTTCTTCAGACGCCAAAAGTCTGAACGGGATCTTGAACTTTGAAATTCCAAAATCCTGCAAGCCAGACAACACTTTTGTCGATTCAGACTTGTTGACATTTTGGACGTTTTGGAGGTTCAAAATGCTGACAAGGCCGAATCTCTGAGGAACACTTGGGTGACAAACCAGACCCAGTTTTTGGCCTTTCAGAGGCCAAAAACCTGCGATAAAGGTCGAGACAAAAGGGCAAAAATAAATAAAACCCAGAGAGGGAAGACGTGAAAGAGATGCCAAGAATGACAAGACAAGGGGAGGCCTCCCCCGCAAGGTCGAGGATGCAAAAAGAACCCTAAGGTTTTGGGGGAGGCGCACGAACTAGATGAAACCCTAAACAACAAATGAAGGAAAAAGAAAAAACAAACCCAACAACAAAAACAATGAAAATAGCGAGCAAACCTACCTCAAGAGCTAGGAGTGGAAGACGGGGGGCAAGAGGTCGCGGACACAGAGGAAACCTGAGAAGAGCGAAATCATAGAAGTGAAAAATTTGTGAGGAGCTCAGAAGACATAGGAAACTAGAAAATCAAAGTGATTTTGCTTTAGGGCTTTAAGCCATTATATAGCCCATTGGGGGGGGACGTCAACACTTTTGGTGTTTCGACGTCTGAAACACTGAAAGTCTAGAGGTAGATACTTTTGGCCTTTCGGTGTTTTTGGGGGCCTAAAACACCAAAGGGGCCGAGCTTTGCCCTTTCGGCCATTTTGGTATTTCGGAGGACTTAAGGTCATCTAAAAGGCTGAAAGGGCGAAAGGCCAAAAAATTTATCTTAGCTTTGTTCAATAGGCTAACGATGAGGTATATTTTTGAGGGAATGGGAAAGGAGGCCAAATCAAAAGACCAAAAAGATACAAAAAAAGAAGGGGGGTCCCCATGGTTAGAGGACCAACATGGGGTGTGTTTTGTGGACCCACAACAGAACCCACATCTATTCAAGTGAGAAAAAGTTATAGAATAAAAAAAAAACATGGGTAGATGGAGAAATATTTGGCATGTTCAAGATATTTCAGAGAGAAATGAAGGAAAGAATCAGAATTCCTAAAGAAATAGTTGAGAAATACAAGGATACAATATGTTTCATGGTTGAGACTGATTGTGTATGCTTTGAAGCAGTAGAACCTATGAAGAAATGGTGTTATCCTATGGGTTATGAGGTTAGTGCAAAATTTCTCACCATGCAAGTTGAATATGTTTTATCTTCTGAGATTGATTCTACTGAAGAAAGATGGGGCACCTATGAAGAAAAATTTTCCAAAGTCAAAGATGAGAAAACTAGGGTAGAAAGGAAAAGGAAAGTTGAAAAACTTGTTGATGATCTAGCTGAGAAGGTAGGTAGAAGCATAGAAGAGATGAAAGAAGTAAGGAGGAAGACACCATAGAAATCTTCTGGGTTGGCAAGCACTAGTCTTGAAACCCTTCCACCTCCTGAAGTTGTTGAAGTTCTAGATTCACCCTAGACTATTGTTGTTGTACCTGATACTACCCCTACTCCACCTAAAATATCTTTTCAGAGGACAAGTGTGGTTAAAATAGAGAAGGCAAAAGAGACTCCTACAAGGACAACAAGTTCCTCCAACAAAAATTCACCTCCTAAAAGGCAAAGGACAAGAGCGAAGGGAAAGAAGAGAAGAAGATTGAAGAGGAGAAGACTGAGAAAAAAGTTGAAGAAATAGTGCAATAAAAGACTACGGAGAGACAATTATGGAAACCAGACCTGAAGATGTTAAGTAAAAGGATTAATGAACAAGGAAAGCCTAATCATTTGCCTAGTGACTATGATAGGTATGATAAAAATGATAAAATTTTGATTAAAGATATTGTGATTAATCACATGCAAGTACTTAAGAAGAATCTACTTGAGCTCAAAGGTAGTATTCCTAAGGATTTATATGATAGATTGGAAGTAAGAAAACAATTAGCACTTAAAGAAGATGGAAAGATAAGAGAGAAAGCCATAGATGATATGCTACTTGTTGTTTCATATGATGAGTATGATAGGATAATGAAAGACATCAAGCCTCTGCTGAGAGTAAAGTCAAGACTGATAAAGGTTATGGGGAGAAAATATAATGAAGTGATAGTGGAAAAACACAAGGCTATTAAAAAAGTGTTGATGAAAGATGAACCAGAGAAGCCTAAGTCCCCTAAACCCAAGGTTATTAAGCACAAAACTATTCAGATTGGAGAATATTCTAAGTCTGCACAAGTACATAATAAACCATCTATGGATGAAGATAGTAATAATTAGTTCTATAGTACAGTAAAGCAACTAGATTTCTTTGTATGAAGTGTGCATGTGTCTTTGGACAATTAGTTGGATGTTGGTGACCATTTCCAAGGGAATGTTGACACGATTTATGAGATAGATGGTAGTAATATAATAGCACACTCAATGCAATGGATCTTAGGACATTGACTGAGGGAGAAATGAAAGAAGATAATGAGGAAAGAAATAATGAGGAATCAGAGCAAGGTACATAGGAATAACTAAAGGAAATTATGGATGAGGGAAAGAAGGAAGCTAAAACTGAGGTTGAAGCTGAGCAAGAAACAAAAATACCCATCTCTATTCATGTTTCTACTCCTATTAAGGAGATATCTACTTCTTCAACTCTATTGTTGGAAAGTGATAATAAGCCTCTCAATACTAATGTTGATGGAATGGATGAGGATGAGTTAATTAATTTGTCTTTCTTGGCCTTTAATAAGGCTAAGGAGAAATCTGAGCAGAAAACATAGAAGAAGTCAAAGGTATTGGATAGGGAAGTAGATAGAATCAACACACTTCTACCCGTACCTTTCACCTTTTAGGGAAATGATGCAGTAGACAATCTGAACAAAGTCCTCGATGACTTTGATGTTCACTCTTATTTATTAGAGAAGGCCACAATAGTAAAAATTGAAAATGAATACATGGAAAAGAAATTAGAAGAGGTATGCAAGCTCATTAGATGGGATTTAGGTATTCTGGGTACCACTATTGTTGAAATTAAGTCTTTCATAGATCATGAAAGGAAGTTATATAGCTATTGTATAAATCCTTTCAAGCACATGAATAATATTGCATACATAATTTAGAATTATGAGAAGGTATTGGATGACTTGGTAAAGAATTGTGGGTCCTCCTCACAATCAGTTGCAAAGTTGGATAAGGAAGTGTCCAAAATATTGGACAAAGTCAATGTGCTTTAAGTTGTGATTTTATAAAAAATGTTCCTCTTGACAACTAACTTCTGAACTTGGTATCTTGGCTTCCTCGGTGTCTTTGAATCTCAGTGTCTCTTACCGACAAACACATCCCTTTTAATAACAGACTTCATCCTGCTCGGTAACTAAACAATTTCCTTTTATCGAATTGCCCAATAAACTTACCGACTTGATATAAAGTAGAAAAAAACTACATCAATATGAACTTATCATTGTCTGATATTTAAATTAACTACCCAATTAAATCATCTCTGAAAGATATGGCATTTCAATATGAACTAGAAATCAATTGCTTGACATCAATGAAAAAATAACAACTGATCTAATCCTTTCTACAATCTTGTATACCTCTGAACTCAATCTTCATCATTATCTCTATCAGTTGAGTAAAAATCTCCCTCTTCGGCATTGATGGAAACACTATCAATTGATGATGACATACTTTGATATCTCTATTCTGTATTTACTCCCTCTAATTTGTTTGATCTTGTTCTTCCTCTATGTTCATTTCTTGTTCTCTCTTTAACATTAATCTCCCTTTAACATCTTTCACTCATTCTCCCTCAATCTCTGTATTCATCAATTACTCATACTCCCTCTTTGACAACAATGCCAAAGGTGCACACTCTTGAAAACTTGTTTAAGCAGTGGATTATACCTTGCATGTACTGATATCTCATTGCATACATAATTAATTTTCACACAACTTCAGACATCACCTAAAGTGTGAACACTAGCATCAACTAACAAAATGGATATTCTAATGAATCCTAGAATTTATGCAATATGCATCTCGCTCTAGTGAATGTTGGATAGGGGTAGAAACCCTAATTTACCTATGAGATACTCAAAAGCATCCTTCGATAGTGTCATGGTAAATATATCTACTAACTTCTCCTTTGAGTTCACATACTCCAACATCACATGCTTGGCTTGAACTTGCTCTCTCAAGTAATGATACTAAATGTGCTTGGTCTTAGAATGCATCACCAGATTCTTTGATATGTTTATAGCACCAGTATTATCATAGAAAATAGTGACTGGCTGATCAGTAATATCCTCTAGTTGTTTTATCCATACAATGATTGCACAATTCATAGTTGCATCAACATATTCAGCCCCGGTAGTAGACTGTGATATACAACTCTATTTCTTACTCATCCATATCACTAATCTTTCTCCTAAAAAGATAGCTCCTCCACTTGTTCTTTTTCTATCATCAATGTTTCTGGCCCAATCAACATCAGTGTAGACCTTCAACTCAAAATCTTCTCCTTTCTTGTATAGTAGACCGAAGTCTTTAGTTTTCTTCCAATCTCTTTTCAACTCTTTCCATATGCCACTTAAACATTTGAAAAGAATCAGATTTTTCTTTTAAAAACATGACAAACATCATTCTTGAATAATCATCAAAAAACAAAATGAAATAGCTATCACCATAGTAACTTTGTGTTCTCATCGGTCCACATAGGTCAATGTGCACTAATTCCAAAATTCCTTGAGCAATGTAAGACTTACTTGTAAAACTTGACTTTATCATTTTACCAACTTGACATTGTTTGCACATGACATTTTCAGGTTTCTTCAATCTTAATAGACCTATAACTCTATTCTTTTTGCTCACTTTAATTAAGTTGTCAAAATTCACATGACATAACCTCTTGTGCCATAACCATGCATCCTCAACTTTAGCATTTAGACAACTCCTAGTAGATGTATCAAGGTAAAATAAGTTACCTTTAGATTGTTCTCCAGTGGTAGTAAGACTTATATTATGATCAAATACTTTTACATTTCCATTATGAAATTCTAGTCGGTTTCATGTATTGTTTAAATGTGCCACACTCAATAGGTTATATACTTTAGTCCTTCAACCCAATAGACATCATCACATCTGGTATTATTCAGCAGAATTATAGAACCTTTACCTTTCACAAGATATGGAGCATCATTGCCAAATCTAACATACCCTCCATAATGTTCCTTCATAGTAGTTAACTTAAGTGTGTCACCAAGCATATGGTGTCAACAACCACTATCTATAATCCAGGTCTCATTCTTGCTTACGTGTGAGATTAGGGATTTTTCTTCTAGATTTTATTCATAATAATTATCCTTGATAGCAACATACACAACTTATTCACTGTCATCATCATGTATCATCATCGGTTAGTCACTCATTAGCAATGTGGCATGACTTCTTACCTTTGTTCTTGAAATCTCAGAATCTCCTGAATCTTTTTTCTCTTTTGTTATCATCTTAGTTGTCTTTCTTCTCATCATTGTCATTGTCAAGGCATCTAGCACCAATGTGACCAATCTTGTTACATTTAAAATGTTTCAAAGGTAGCTTGCCTCGGTACTTGCCTTTACCTCTTTGTAGTCTTCTACTAGTAGAGATTCAAATTCTTTTTCATTTACTTCATCTTCAGCATACAGTTCTTCTAACTCACTCTTGCAACTATAAAACCTTTCACTTGCACTACTTGCATAACCATCACTATGTCTACACTCTCTAGAACTTCCAATCTTAAAAGATGATTTAAATGAAAACTCAATCCTAGCAGTGGTAGGTAAACTATTATCAAAATAATTTAGCTCAAAAGGAATCAACTTACCAATTGTAGCATCCAGTGAAATAACTATCTGAGGAATGGATCTCAGTTCTTGTATTGCATATATTCGGATGGCATACATAGGTAACAATGTCCTCAATAGTTTTCTTGTTACATCTTCTTCCTCAATATGTCCTCCGATGCCTCTAATAGCATTCACAGTTTCCATCAATCTTGCACTATATTGTGTAACAGTTTCACCTTCTTTCATTCTCATAGAGTCAAATTTACCTCTCAAACTTTCATCTTTTGCCTTCTAAACATGTTGATCTCCACCATGTACCAATGCAATCTTATCCCACATCTATTTTGTTGTATCACATCCTTTAAGGTCATTGAACTCCAAGTCAGTGAGAGAAGATGATATCTCAATCATAACTTGTGGGTCATCTTGTCTTTCTCTTATTTTCTCAAGTGTCATAAGCCTAAATGGTGGTGGTGAATACTCATTGTCAAGATAGTATAATTCATACACTCCAATCCCAGATAAGTGCAGCCTCATTCTATTTTTCCACGTAGAGAAGTTATCCTTATTCAAATTTGGTGCCTCCATATTATAAATCTTTGGATCTTTAACTCAAGTATTTTAAACTTATCTCTTAGATTACATAGCTCTGATACCAATTGTTGGTTTACTGAGAGGGGGGATGAATCATAAAAATATGATATCTTAAAATTTAAAACTTAACTCTGATTCAACTTGGTAAAACAAACTACAAAAGCAACTGAATAACCACATAACTTCACTAAAACATTCAACGGCTTAAGTAAACAATAAATATCATGCATAAAGAACATGCAACACACATAACACTAGATTTAATGAGGAAACCCAATTTGGGAATAACCTCTATGGGAAATGTCACCCACAAATGAAAATATTCTTCTGAAGTATGCTCGGTTAAAATCCAATCTTGTTAAAAATTACAATGCACATTGTTATATGTGACCCTGTTAGGGGATTTACCTCAGAACTATTGACATCTTCACCTTGTTAGGAGTGACCTAGTTAGAGGGATTTGAACACTCTTTTAGAATGTCACCTTTCACAAGGATTTTACAAAAAATATTGTTAAGTCCACTTGGTTAAGAGATTTGCTGCTACAAATTTTAATAAGAAATAGTATATAATTTGATATGTTAAAGTGTAACTACCTCTTGCTTGATCAGATCCCTTATGCACTCTTAGACTAAAGGCATCAATACTTCATCTGTCTCTTCTCTAGACTCATATTTATCCTTTTTTTGTTCACTACATCACTTAGTAGCACATCCACACTTCAACTTGCCATCATTAACTTCATATGATCTCATTCTTTATATAGACTCTATTTTTGCCTCTTAATCTCCTTGATTAGGTTTTCATTCAATCACTCCCAGCCGTCAGATCAAATTTTTAAACTTTATACAATGAATTTGATACTCGGTGAACTACTTCTTATCTCCTTGGGACTTGCACTTTTCTTGGAATTAGTATCATCAGTTTTGTCTCTTAATCTTTACCATAGATCTTTACCTCAAATTTTCCTATGCATAGATCTTGTAACTAACTTCTTCTTCATCCTTGGAATCTTCTAGATAATTATGGCTCACCATTAAATGCATTCTTATCCTTGTTTATAACAACTATTTCATTCGGTAACTAACTTCTGAACTTGATGTCTTGGCTCTCTTGGTGTCTTGGTGTCTCTTACCGACAAACACATCCCTTTTACCAACATTCCCAATCATCTTACCAACTTGATATAAAGTACAAAACCACTATATCAATATGAACTTATCATTGTATGATCTTTACTAACTGCCTAATTAACTCATCTCTGAAAGATATGGCAATTCAATATGAACCAGAAATCAATTGCTTGACATCAATGACAAAATAAAAAATGATCTAATCCTTTCTACAATTTTGTATACCTCTGATCTCGGTCTTCATCACCATCTCCATCAGTTGAGTAACAACACCTTGAGTATATGGAGACAACGAAGAAGTCTCTTGGTGAAGCCATGCCTACAATACTGAAGAATGTTGATATTTCATTCTTTCCTCTTTCCCAGATATACTTCATATGGTATGAGTTTTTGGTGAGAAGTTCTAAATTTTTTATGTGTATATAGTTACATTTTTTAGTATACATTTTCCATTGATGTCAAAGGGGGATTAATATGTGTGAAAAATGTATAGAGGAATGATTAGAGATGTATAGACAATAGTTTTTGCATTGGGCACCTAGTCATTTTTCACTAAGTGTTGCCATCAATGCCAAAGGGGGAGATTTTCCACAAGTGGCCTAATAAGTAAAGTATATATGTTTTCATTTATGGAAACACTACTTATTGGCATGGTTACTTGGAGTATAGTCCAGTTTTGGTTGATCACTTTTGGAAAAATGACTAAGTCCAGGAAGCAGTTGATAGGATACAGTTGCACAGTTTGTCTGGCGAGAACAATATATGATACACTACCTCATGCGAGATTAGATGGATGTAGTGTGGAATGTATTATACCTTCAATCTGTTGGAATTATATTGAGATAATTTGTATTGAGAGGGGAGGGGTGAATCAGTACAACTAAAACCTTTCTTGGTTAGCCCATTAACCCTTAGTCATCAATTTGTAAAATATATTATCTATCTGTTCATCTTTCTCTATGCATATGAAATCATATCATACATTCCATTTGATGTGTGACAGTAAAAGAAACATACATGAAATTTGATAACACATAACACAAGATATGATATCGCAGAAAACTCCTGTTAAGGAAGTAAAAAATGTGGTGGGGATTGTTACCCACAAACTTCACTATCTGCATATAAGAAGAGCCGGTTAAGGCTTACAATTTTGGTCACTTCTAATGACCTACCCTATTAGGAGTATTACAGTAGAGACCTGTTAAGATCTACTTCATTTGAAGCTTTCAACAACACTATTAAGTGTGCACTCTGTCAAGAGATTTACAAAGGACGGTTAAGTCCACCTTCTACAAAAGGATTTTAGATGTGATGCACTTGTTAGAATGCAACTGCATAAGTCTTTGATCTGGTGATATATGCAATCTTTAATTGCAGAGAAAACAGATCCTATGAAGCTCCAAAAATACTATTAATCATCCTTCCATTATTGAGTATTACCTTTATTTGCTCGTTAGTAGCCTCTGTGTATTCTTGTTAACTGATGTATTATGTTTCTGTTCTTTGCATGAATTTTGCCTTCTACTCCTTAGATGCTCTTTGTGGCTATCAATTATTAAGAATTCATGTACTCACAATTGAGTACGAACATCTATTTATACTAATCTAGGCTCAATTCTTGATTCATGCATTTACACGTTAACTCTAGATTCAAGATATACAACTTGTTCTTGATCTGTAGTTAGATATGCTTTTGATCCATTAGGATGCTTTAAAGCATTTACATAAAGCATGCATGACCATCTAATATGATTTAAAACAAAAATAAAACTCTATAAGTAGATTTACATTGCTTTAATCGACATGTAAAACTTAGATCCACAATTTGCGGGTTCTTGATCTGTCTGTCGGTTCTGATGGTCGGTTTTCTTGATCGTCGGTGTTCCTTCTTGAACATGTCCTCGGGTATGCTTGTCTGTTCCTGTCGGGTTGATTCTAGAAACTGTGTTTCTGGTAATGCTTGTGTTTGTCGATAATGCTTGTGTTTGCCGGTAAAGCTTGTCACATTTTATACTTAGCATTTTTCTCAAAAATTCTTTGTGCTATCAGGTATTCTTGCATTTCACCGGTACTACTTATGGTTCGCCGGTGATGCCTGCTGTCTACCGGTAATGCTTTCTATCTGTGTTTTTCTTCTTAGTATACTAATGGAAAAATAATGTCATCAATCTCCCCCTTTGACATTAGTATCAAAAACATGATATGTGCAACATACTGAGTATATTAGTATGTACACCTATGTATACTTCTGCCTTAGTCATTTGA
>MU227494.1:122662-150482 GCA_018584345.1 Thuja plicata | reverse complement strand
AACTCTTCAAATGGACACAAGTTCATCATTACAGCCACTGAGTATTTCACAAAGTGGGTCAAAGTCGTGCCGCTAATCAAAGCCACTGGCAAACAGGTGGCTATGTTCATTCTGAACTACATTATTTATAGATATGGGATACCCTCTTCAATTGTAACAGACAATGGGGGCCAATTTAAAAACCAAGACATTGATGACCTCTGTGAACAGTTCCATATCACTCAACATTTCTCCTCAATCTATTATCCTCAAGGTAATGGTCAGGCTAAGGCATCAAACAAAAACATTCTCAAAATTCTACACAGAACAGTGAGCAAGTCTGGCAGAGACTGTCATTTACAACTAAATCCAGCACTATGGGCCTACAGAACAAGCATCAAAACACCAACTGGGGCCACACCATTTTCTCTATTCTATGGCGCTGAAGCAGTACTACCTATTGAGGTCAAAAATCCATCTTTGCGGATCTCTTTACAAGGATTGGTTACTGATGAACAGTACCGCATTGATCGGATAAATTCTCTAGACCTACTAGATGGGCGCAGACAACAAGCGTTTGATCACCTCAAATTGTACCAGACAAGAATGTCCAAAGGTTACAATAAGAAGGTTAAACCACGCAAGTTTGAAGTAGGGGACCTTGTCCTAAAAGAGAATCCTAAGAACCAACCTAACAGAGAGAAGAAAGGAAAGTTTTAACCTAACTGGCTGGGACCTTATGTTATCAGTGCTACTTTTGGGACAGGATCTTATCAATTAGCTACACCCGAGGGAGACATTCTTCCAGATCCTATCAACACTCTACATTTGAAGCAGTTCTACGCTTAATGTTTGGCTAGCAGAGCCTGTACAACAAAAAGTTCTTGCAAAATACCAAAAAAATTCAGAAAATTGATCCTGAAGAAATCCAAAAATAGTGGAAAAGGTCTTACAAAATGGGTATCCTTGGTGAAAACCTGGTAAACAGGTACCTTGATACTACAAAAACATTCAAAAAATAAAAAATAGCAAAAAAATTGAAAAAGAGAAAAGTGCCTTGATGAGCACTTGGTAAAACAGGCATCTTGGTAGCAAAAAAAAAAAAAAAAAGATCTTGCCAAGTGGTGAAAGCCTGGCAATCAGGCGTCACTTGTGTTCTGCGCTCCATCTATCAATGCACTACTGATACTAGGCCTTCGTAATTTTGCCTGTGCTCATACGCTGACTTCATTTTCCTACAAGACTATCTTGTCCTCGCTTGGGATTTGTCTATCTTTACGTCTTAGGAATAAGTCATCCTACACTGGGGGCATCTTTGTTGGTATAGTCAGTTACGGTTGCTAGGTTTCTCTAGGATGGTTTGTCTCACAGATACAGTGTTACACAATACATGCAAAACAATGTCACTTTCTAGAACAAGGATGTCTTTTCAAAACATGGGACATGACATTTAACATTCACCAACATTCCTACAAAGCCGTATTGAATCACAGATACAAATGAATGATCCTATCAAGGCACAAACATGGAACACCATATTGCTTATATTCTAATTTTTTGATTGATGAATCTTTACTGTGTTTGACAGATGAATGAATAAAGTACTACTTTAACACACATTTTATTATTGGTTTGATTATGATTCTTTTATGTCCTGATGATGTTTTCAACTAGGGGCATCTAAGTAATTATGAATTTTATCTAATTGATTCTCAATTTATGATTTGTTATGTCTTCTTAGTTACTTAATGACGTCTGCGCAAAGACAAAGAGTCGCAAGGATTAGGGGCATAATGTTTTCTTGAATTTATGTGTATGGTGATTGTTTCATATGATCCTATAAATTTCACCTAACTTGGATGTTTATGGTAAGAGTTGTCACTATGGGTGGATAGCCACATATATCTCGATCTTTGTTATGTGTAAACTACGGTGAGTTTGACGCAGTTTCCTTTTCTATTTTCTGATCCAGATTCTCACTAACGTATATGAATCATAATGTACCCACGGATATGAATTTTCAAGGTCATTACGGGTTCAATATCTTGCCTTACTTAGAAACTGGTATATTAAAAGGAAGGTGACTATTTTGTTATCTTGGCTTCTATGCCTTGATGCCTAAGTCTATTTCTGACATTTCAATAAAATATAGTATTCATATTATCATAATATCAGTGGGTATTAGTGATGGTTGTACTATTCGATGGTATCTCTTCCGAAAAGCACCCAATGATGATAAAAATGTTGCAATCTTTGCTAATCAGTGACAAAGTCCTAAGAGTCTGCATATAGCTGCATTTAGAGATTGCACGGTGCATTTATCAAAGAATAACAACATAAGGAATTTTTGTGCTAAAAAATGTTTTCTATCTTCTTCCAAAAATCCAAGTGAATTACATCATCTATATTATTGATATTACTGATTCCCAAAATCTTTGATCTATCGGGAACAAAATCGAACTCACCTTTTTAATGTGATTAACTTGGTACTTGTGTGTTTATTTTTAAACACACCTTTTCCATTCTTCTACTCCATTCTTTGTTGTCCTAACCACTTCCTGCAAGTGATACGTTCGTTCAACTAAGGGATTTTATTCTTTTCCTTCGATTTTGTTCTCGAGGGGGCATGATCACACTATCATCAATTAAATTTTTGCTCGAAACACCAATCAAAGCGACTTTGTTATCAAACAAACTAGGGGCATAACAGTTCCTTGACTAAGTCGGAACTGTTGGATAGAAATCTTTGGTTCTCATGAGATAGATATCTTGTGTTTCCTCATTTTTAGAAATTTTTTATTAAAGCTCCTAGCAGCTTCATACTAGCTTTTGGACGAAAACCAAGTTCAGAATCAGTATTATCAATTTTTGGACGACAACCAAGTTCAGAATTGGTATTTTTAAAATCTTTTATTGATCTCTGAATGACAACCAAGTTCAAAATCAATTCTATTAGTTTTGTTCAAACAAGTGCGAGATTGATCTCATCAACATTTCGTTCAACAACCAAGAACGGAATTCTCAATCTTTCTAAAGTCAAAATTTAAAAAAAAAATTCTTTGAATCAATGCGCTGCTCACACATCAATTCAAAGAGGGGCAAATGTAACCGCCTGAATTTGGTCTGTTCCAACTATGGACCCTATTTTCCCTAAGTGTGATCATATCCTCGATTATGTCCAAATGACCCTATTATTGCTTGGCATAATTTTTCAAATCAATTTAATATCCTAGGTGTTTTTTATCACTGATTTATATTAACTATTATAGCCATATAATTCAAATCAATTTTGACCAATCAAATATTATCAAAATCAAATATGGCTATAGTATTTAATTATAAAGGAATTAAATAAATCCCTAAATCAAATATTCACTTGCAAAATAACCCATTTCCCTAGCCTATTTAATTTAATTAAAATGGCTATAGTCCCATAATTATTAAAAAGCAATTTCATTGTTTAAATAATTAATTCCTATATTTCTAAATGAATTAAATAAGTTTATTTCATTTATTAATATTCCCTTAAACCCCAACCTAACCTACCTTAACCACTTCTACCTTGGGTTCTAACCCTTCTCAACCCATTCACCCATGCTAATCTAATCCTAATCCTAGATTCTTCTCTAACTCACCTCTTAATGTTGTCACATTCCATTAAGGAATACTTAGCAACTCAACCCACTTGAGAAAGTCCACTTTCTCAAGCTTGACCTCCTTAAGATCCACTTCCTCTTACATCCTCCCTTGCCTCTTTAAGGCTTTCATTAATGACTTATTAATGAAGATACCTTAAGCCTATGTCTCTCCCATGTCTTATTAATGCCTTGGGAATTAATGGCTCTTACATCTTCATTTATGGGTCTTCTAATTCATAAATGAACCTTGTCCCCCCTCTCTCTCTCTCCCAGTCTTCTATAAATAGAAGCCTATTTTGAGAGCAAATAAGCCTTCACATTTAGATAAAAATTACATTGTTATGCTGTTGGATGACTCTTAGAATCATATTTCATCTTTCATTCCATGCTTTTACATTGTTTTAAATCCATCTTACATGCTTTTCCATCTTTTTAGTTTAAATTTGAATCAAATCCTTCATGCTAGAATAGTATTGGTCACTAATTTGTAGCATATTCTGAGGGCTAAATATGCAACTAATCACACTCTTTCTAGTTAGAAGGCAATAGGCTGATATTAGTGGTTTTCAACATTTTATCTAACCATTTGAACTAATGCAATGACCTATTGAGTGTTTGTGTTGTTTCCAACAGGTACCCAAATACACACACACAATCATATGTTATCAAAAAGTTTCCATTTGGTAGTTAGGTCTTCATGGGATCAAGAAATGTCTATTTGAAAATATGATACACTAGATAAAAAAAATCCATGTCAAGATTGTATGGTTTTTTGTTTTATTTTAGAAAAATTATTAAGTCAAAAGGTGATGTCAAATGGAAATAATTTATTTTCAATATACTCATAGTTTAATATTATTTGAAAAAATGTAGTTAGCAAAATTTTTTTAAAATGAAATACATGCATTAAAATTTCAAGTTATAGATAAACACTAAAATTTTGAAAGAAAAATAAAATTTACTATATAAAGAGTGGCATTCCATGTAGCTTCATTTTTCAACATTTTACATGCAACTAAATTATAGTGTCAATTTCATAAAAAATGATATTATAATGTATGTTTAACCAACTCCCAAGTTTCATTGTTCTTAATCTGAGTTAATTATTCCTCTGTGACTTCTACCATTTTCCTTGATTGCCTCTACATAATTTCTTGGTTCAATTTTGACTGTAAAGAAAAATATACCTGTTCATTTTCTCTCTCAATTATTTTCTAGGTCTCAACTCCATTGTCCTTATCTCTTATCATTTGATCTTTGGAGTGGTTATTTTGTACATACTTAGCCAAAGTCTTAGCACTAGTTATTTATGAATAACATGTTGTGCCTTCATCTCCACTATGTAATGGTTCATTATTTTCATCTTCATATGGAACTTTAGTTTGCTGTATTGTTTCATTAATACTCACATGGACACTTTCCACTATTCTTCTAAATATTTTCTTATAACATCTATATGTTCCTCCTTTCAAGTATAAATTGTTGTTATCACTTGTTCTAACAAATCCAATACTGATAAGATAGGAGCATAGTCTTTCATACCATGCTCTCGGTGCTTGTTTTAGTCCATACAAGGCTTTGTACAATTTACATACCATGCTTGTCTGATTAGGATCAACAAAACCTTTAGGTTGTTCAATGTGTACCTCTTCTTCTAGTATCCCATTCAGAAATATAGATTTAACATCCATTTGATAAACTTTAAATCCTTTGTAAGCAGCATAAGAAAGCAATATTCTAACTCCTTCAAGTCTAGAAACAGGTGCAAAAATTTCTCCATAGTCAATACACTCTTCTTGTGCATACCCTTTGCATACTATTCTTGCCTTGTTTCGTGTAACATCTCCATTCTCATTCAATTTGTTTCTGAATATCCATTTGGTGCTAATTACATTCTTATCATTTGGTCTCGGTACCAATGCCCATGTTTTGTTCTTTTGTATCTGCTCAATTTCTTCATTCATTGCCTCGATCCAATCATCATTTGCAAGTGCATCTCTAATATTTTTAGGCTCAAATTCAAAAATCAAACATGTGTTATTAGTCAACTTACTTTGTGTCATCATGTCATCTCTCTTATCTCCAATAATCTAATTCTGTGGATGATGTTTTCTTACATATTTTGCAAGTACATATTCAGTTCTTTCTTCATTTATTCTCTAATTGGTGTATGATCATGATCTCCAGTTGCAACATCTTCCTAATTCTCGGTTGGTACATCTTGATGCTCCATAATATTACCCTATTTCTCAGTAATGTTAGGCAGTTTCTTGGGAAAAGTGTTAGGATCTTCATTGTAAACAAATCTATTGTAGTATTCTGGTTCTCTTTTACTTTTAGCATTATTCTTCTCAGCAAATTCATCAACTCTTAGATTTTTACTTTCAACGATCTTGTTAGAAGACTTGTTCAAACATTTATAAGATTTTCTCTATTAGAATATCCTATAAATATTCCTTCATCACCTTTTGAATCAAATTTCCCATTTCTATCATCTTTCAAAATATAGCATCGACTTCCAAATATTCTAAAGTAAGTCACATTAGGTGTGTAACCATACCATAATTCATAAGGTGTCTTATTTGAAACTTTCTTCAGTTGTTCTCGGTTCAATGTGTATATAGTAGTACTAACAACTTCCCTCCAGTAAACTTGTGTAACACTCTTTTCAATCATGAGCGTTCTAGCATAACCCACAATAGATCTATTTCTCCTTTCAGCAATCTCATCCTGTTGTGGTGTCCTCGGTGCAGAGACATGTATCTTAATTCCATGATCATTACAAAAGTTAGTGAAATTATCAAAAATAAATTTTCCCCCTTTGTCTGATCTTAAACATTTTAGTTCTTTACCACTTTATCTTTTTACCATTTGAACATCTTAAATGCTTCAAATTTTTCTTTTAAGAACATGACAGTCATCATTCTAGAATAGTCATCAACAAATAAAATAAAGTATTTGTCACCATAATGGCTCTGTGTTCTCATAGGTCTACATAAGTTAGTATGAACCAACTCCAAAATAACATTAGATGAAAAATTTTTGCTCTTAAAACTTGATTTTGACATTTTTCCCATTTGACAATTCTTGCACATGACATGGTCAAGTTTAGATATGCTCGCTAAGCCTCTTACTTTCCTTTTCTTACTGATCTTAACCATGTTGTCAAAATTAACATGACATAACTGATGACCTTATGGAAAGACATATTGTCAATTAGTGCCAAAACACTTAGTCGTCACAGTGTTGACCAAGCTAGCAGTGCAACCCAAGTAGTTAATATGTAACCCAAGCAGTGGCAATGTTGACCGAGAAAATAGTGGTAATCAGTATTACCCAAGTGATCAGAGTAGCCCGAGTACACAGAGTAGCCCAAATGCTAGAGAATAGTATGTTTCTTGAGTGAAAACATAATGCCCGAGTGCTATTATATTGCCCGAGTGGATCACTGGACCCGAGTGACAGTTTTGGGCCGACCTAGCTTATATTGTTAGATATTAATTTATCTTATGTAAGCTGACTTATAGTTGTATTTGGTTTGGATAAGGTATAAATATAAAATATTTTGTTTATCCAAATAGTGTGTGTGAATATATGAATAGAAGTATGTATGCAAATATGAAGAGACAGATTGTTTAAGAGGCTACAATAGTATATGGAACAATAGAGACTTATCCATCACAGTCAGATGATTAGTTTATATCATTGGATCTTGTTCAGCAAATCAGAGTTGCATTGAAGATCGGCTATTGGTTCATCCTAATAGGTGCATCAACAAAATCTTGTAACAAGGTGGACCTAACATTCCTTTATAAATCTCCTAACATAGTTGCATTAGTTGATTGTATTGTATTAAATCCTTTCACAAGGTGGACCTAATAGTCCTTATTGCTCCTAATAGGGCAAGCCATCAGAAGTGATCAATTGTAAGCTTTAACAGGCTAAATTTATACTATAGTAATAAATCTTGTGGGTACCTGTATCGTCTTAAAATGGAAGCACTTCCATTTTGGTAGGCTTAGGACCCTCGTTTAGTACATTTTCATATTAGATTTGCATTTAGAATGCACATGCACTTGATTCTGCATTTTCTAGGCGAAATCAGGGTTAGGATCCTTTGGGTCCTATTTAATCTCCCTTTTCTATCCATTTTGGGTAGAACCTATGTATTGGCTCTCCTAAATCTTCATCATACTTAATCTTTGGCCTCTTTGCCTCTATCCAACATACTGGTGTGTTTTCTCACCTTCCTGGGTCCCCGGTTGACCTGGGAATCCTGCAGATTTCCCAAGGAGACTAGCCTGAAACCTCAGTTCTGGGTTGAGGTCGATTCTGACCCAGGTAAAAATCAAGGTCAACCTTGACCTAGGTCAAGGTTGAGGTATTCCTTGACCTAGGTCAAGGTTGAGGTTGACCTTGACCTATGTTAGGTGGTGGTCCCCGCTTTCAAATCTTGAGCCTATCGGGGTTCTAAAACTTAAAATAGGTCCCCGGGTCTTGATGCGGAAGTGTTTTCCCTGATATTTGGATTAATACATCCCCTCCTTGGTTGTTGATTGAATTGGAGCATAATTCAGGTTGAAATTTGAATTTGGGTCCCTTGCATTACCGTAGGAGGTATATATTGAGATCTCTATATAAACACTCTTTTTTGCCTTCATTTGGACATAAAAAAGAATCGTAAGATGATATGATGCAATTATGATTATGACATGATGAGGATGCAATAAATCAAGAGGATGATATAGAAGGACAAGACATGATAATGCATTAATACATACAAGCACTTTTGTGGACAAGCCATTGTGGATCTTTTTTGGAGCAAGAGAGACTTCTTCCTTCCTTCCTCTTCTTGGATCGACCATTTTCAACCTTCAAGAATTTAAAAGATATTATCATGGGGTAGCAACAATGGATTGTGAGTTTGGTAGGAATACTTTATCCTTGGGGGCTTGGTATGCTTTCTTTATCATATTCAAATCTATGCATTGCTTTCTCATTTTCAATTCATGTTAGGGGTTTTAATCTAGAGGATTAGATCTTGACATTACACATTCGAATCTCTTTCCAAGAGCAACACACACACATAAATTCTACTATATTTGACTACTCGTGGAGGTGGAGATCACCAAAATGGGGGTTTGAGTAAGGCAAAACCCTATATAGCCACCCCAAAACCCCTCTTTTTCAGATATTTGCAGGTGTAGTTTTGGGAGTTACAGGTTCAGGAAAAGTGGAACAGAGTGCAGATCCGGATACCCTTTTTGGAAAAATTTTAGGATCCAAAAACAGAATTACTATTGGAGACTTTTTAGATCGATTTGCCCTAGGTCAGAATCGGAAATTCTGGGTCATTGGTGACATTGACTTGAGGGTACAAATCAGAACTGTGTCAGAACAAAAAAATATTTCTGGGTTTTGTTCGTCTCTGCGTTTCCATTCTAGACCCAGTCTTAGATTTTTTAGAAACTCAACACAGGCTTCAGAAAATGGCATTTTCCAATCTGCTATGATGTGAGGTGGGTATTTTACTCCATTAATCTTTACTTTCATTTTCAAGTATATATCCATTATCAAATACAAATTAAATGTAAATGGTTAAATTATGGCATTGGTCTTTTTAATATATGAATCTCTATTGTGCAAAATCTATTTAGGAGTCCATCCATATTTTATACCTTACATTTTGGTAAACCCGTGATAGACAACTCTTTCTCTTTGGTGTTAGATTTGCATTTCATATTAAATATTGCATGCATATAGAAGTAGGTTTTCTTTTATGCTCTTGCATTTATATTTCAAAAATACATAAAGAAATATAAAATTTATTTAAAAGCACAAAAACATTTACATGCTTGTAATTTTCTTGTGTGTTCAACATGTATGATTCTTGTTTTGAATACTTTGATGAAGATTTTATTGTACAAGAGAATAGATCCCTTAATGAGGTACATGGAAGTGAGAATGAAAATGGTTCGAATGAGATCTCCATGGATCCTATTCCTATTTCATCCTCCTCCACAACTTCTCCAATCGACCTTTACCATAGGTTGTGTGCATGGTTACCTTCATGTTCTACTATTTGCAACATTGAGGCATCTATAATGTTATTCCCTAAATCTTTGATGATGGTAAAAGGATGTCCTTGAATAACTATTAAGGGTAAACCTAAAGATCCTTTGGATTTCTTTGATAATACGGATTATGTTTCACATGATTATCGCACACAGAATAATCCTCAACCTACTGTTCCAGCCTCTTTACCTCCTTCTCAACCCGTGCTTCCTCAAGCACCTAGGTTACCTTCTTCCTTTAAGGAGTATGACTTAGTTGAGGAATTATGCGCTACTCCAGCTAAGATATCTTTATAGGAATTACTTCAAACTTCTCCTACATATCATGAGGCATTACAAAAAGCTTTATCTACTCTTCCAGCTCTGCCTCCTAATCAAGAGAATATTAATTAATTTTTGGATTTCACGCATACTGTGCCTCTTGTACCTCCTATTGTGTTCACTGATGATGATTTACCTTCTGTTGAGGTGCATAATCAATTTGATTCTCTTATGGTTGTTGTTTCTATTAATTATAGTATCATTCATAGAACATTAATTGAAAATGGATCTGGGCTTAATGTTTGTAGCATGGATATGCTCAAGGCTATTAAATCTGATCTTACAAAAATTCAACCAGATAATATCCTTATTCGTGGATTTGATAACATTGCAAAGAAAACTTTGGGTATTATTACACTACCTATCAAGGTTGGTCTAGTCCTTCTTCACACACCTATTCATGTCATGCCTGGACCTCTCAATTATAACCTTTTGTTAGGAAGACCTTCATTACATATTATGCATGTGATTCCTTCTACTCTACATCGTAAGGTTAGGTTCATTTATAACAATCTGATGTATACATTACATGTGGATGATGCGTCGAATCCTTGCTTGAATGTAGAATATGCTAAGATTTCTAAACCGATACAACCAAGTAAGGAACCTGAGAAACCTCCTGAAGTTAAACAAGTTGAAGCTCCATCTACTTCTTTAACCGAAGATGATTGGGGAACATTAGATTTTAATCCTTCTTTTATTGGAGAATACAAAGTTTCTGATCTAGAGTTCATGTAGGAACAAAATGGGTTTGAAAAACAAGTCTTTATTCCTCACTTTCTGGGGAACTAAAAAGTAACTTTGTTGCTGCTTCCCTTGAAGAAACATTTGAGACAATAAAAATAGATTTTTATGACATTGTGACGTATGTCGCTATTTTAACTTAATTTGATATGGCCGATAGATATGGTTCTGGTTATCATTTACTTAGGAAATCAAGATTCAATGGGAAAGGATGTGGAAAATATGAACAAGGTATACAAGTGCCCTTGGAAAATGAAGTTTATGATTATACTTATGGGCTAGGATTCAATCCTTATAACAACCATCGACTTTTCCTCTTAATGTCAATCATATCTGCGGTGGATATTTAAAATTGGTTAATCCGCTTCTCCTCGACATGGATCAAAAACCTAGTTTGGATATTTTTCCTGAGGATGAAGCCCTAGCTGATTTTTTAGGAGCTTATCAAGATCTACCTACGTTTCATCATAAAAGAAGAAAGCCTTATAGTCTAAATAATGAAGCCTATTTTGGAGAACATGATGAACATGATATTTCTCCTTTACCAATGGACTCTCCCATGCAAAGTAATTTATTAATAACTGAGACTATGAAAGTTCAAATGGATGAGAATGACTCTGAAAAAACAATCAAAGTGGGGAAATGTTTGAGCCAAGATGAACATGATCAATTGGTTTCCCTCTTACTTGAATATAAGAATATATTTTCTTGGACATATTCAGATATGCCAGGTATAGATCCCAAGATTGTTACTCACAATATTGTTCTTAAACCTAATGTCAAACCTGTGAAACAAAAAATCCAAAAGATGAATCTGGGTATTGCCTTGCTAGTGAAAGCTGAAATTGAAAAGTTATTAGGTGTTGGGTTCATCCATTCTATTGATTACTCTGAATGGATTTCAAATATTGTGGTTGTTTCTAAAGGAGAGAATAAGATAAGGATGTGCACTAATTTTCAGGATTTAAATAAAGCATCCTTAAAAGATGATTTTCCCCACCCAATATTGATATGATTGTGGATTCAACAATGGTTCATGCTTTGTTATCTTTTATGGATGGGTTTTCAGGTTATAATCAAATATTTATCCCTATTGAAGACCAACTTAAGACTGCATTTATCACACCTTGGGGAATATTTTGTTGGGTCATGATGCCTTTTGGATTAAGAAATGTGGGAGCAACTTATCAACGTGCTATGACCTTGATTTTTCATGATTACATCCATAAGATTCTAGAAGATTATGTAGATGACATCTTGAAAAAATCTATACAAAGAGAGGACCATGTATTTATTTTAAGGAAAATATTAGAAAGAATTAGGAGTTATAATATGAGATTAAATCCTAGTAAATGTGCTTTCGGAGTTGATTCTGGTAAATTATTAGGATTTATAATCTCTAAGTGAGGCATAGAGGTTGATACTGAAAAGATTGATGCTATTGTTAACATGCCTCCTAAGAATATTTCTCAATTACATAGTTTACAAGGAAAAATACAATCTATTCGTCGCTTTGTTTCTATCTTAGCCGATAGAACTATTCCTCTCACCTCCTTGCTTAGAAAAGATACCACTTTTTCTTGGAACCAAGAATGTAAACAATCCCTTGATAAATTTAAGGAGTATCTCGCTAATCCTCCTATTTTGCAACATGCTCAATTTAATAAACCCTTCTATCTATATACTTCCGCCACTTCCCATGTTGTGAGTGCATTATTAGCTCAAAATGATAGTAAAGGTAAGGAAAGACCGGTATACTACATCAATCGGACTTTACTTGATTATGAAACAAGATATACCGATTTAGAAAGACAATGCTTGGCTTTAATTTATGCTTTTCAAAAACTTGGGCATTATCTATTAAACGTTGAGGTTAATGTGTTTGTTAAATTTGATCCTCTCAAACACCTTTTCTCAAAAACTAATCTCTTTGGTCGTCTGGCTAAATGGGTGATGTTACTTACAGAATTTGATCTTAATTTCATTCTTCAAAAGTCAATTAAGGGACAAGCCTTAACTAATTATCTAGTTGAAGCTCATTTTCCTCATTCTAATACGAACATCACCTCAATAGAATTTCTTGATGAGAATATTTTAACTATTAAGCAAGGAGATGTTTGGAAATTATATTTTGATGGTTCTAGATGTAAGATAGGTTCTAGTGTAGTCATCAACTTTTTCCCTCCTACGAATAAACCAATCCCTATGTCATATAAATTGACCTTTCCTTGTACTAACAATATTGCGGAATATGAAGCTCTTATAGCTGGCTTACGGGAAACTTCATCCCTTCATATTAAAAAATTGGAAATATACGGGGATTTGAAATTGATTGTAGAAAAAATCAATGGGGGTTATCAGACTAAGAATGATAAAATGTCACAATATAAAGAATTGGCTCTTGATATCCTTTCACAATTTTCTTCTTATATGATTCAGAATTTACCTAGGAAAGATAATCGACACGCAGATGCCATGGCATGTGCAGTTTCCTTGGTGTGTCTCGAGAATAATGCCAAAGACTTTCAATTTACTATACACACTCTTAAACACCCTGCAATTTATAATAAGGTTAATGCTGATTGTTTTAACTTGCATTTGGATGAATGGTATTCGCATATCTTTCATTTTTTGAAAGACAATACATTTCCTGAATCAGCAACAAGGAACATGCATAACCGTATTAGGAAACTTGCAGCATGTTATATCATTTTGGGCGATACCCTTTAAAAATGTTCTTATAATGGTTTGCTATTAAGATGTCTTGGTAGAACTGAAGTTTTGATAGCTTTAGCAGAAGCTCATTTTGGTTCTTGTGGAGGACATTTTGGTGGGAAATCTTTAGTTAATAAACTTCTTAGAATGAGATATTATTGGCAAACAATGGAACAAGTTTCTTTTACATCTGTTAAGAAGTGTCCTCAGTGTCAGCAACATGGTAATTTAATTCATGATCCTGCTCGTGAGCTTCGTAATCAGGTTGCTCCATGGCCTTTTAGCATTTGGGGATTTGACCTTATCGGAAAAATTTCACCAGCTTCTTCTCACGGACATACATATATCCTCATAGCTACAGATTACTTTAAAAAGTGGGTAGAGGCCATTCCTCTTCGTTCTACTACTGTGGATGTTATTTGTGATTTTATTCTTAATCATATTATAGCACGATTTGGTATTCCTTCAATGATAGTTTTGGATAATGTCACTTCTTTCAAGAATAAAGTAGTCATGAAATTCTTGGAGAAATATCGTATTCAACATCGATTTTATACTCTAGACTATCCTCAATCTAATGGTCAAGCTGAAGCATCGAACAAATTTATTTAACAAATCTTAAGGAAAACAGTCAATAAGCATGCGAAAGACTGGCATACCCAACTTACTTATGCTTTATGGGCTTATAGGACTAGTGTCTGTACTGCCACGGGTACTTCTCCTTGTAATCTTGTTTATGATACTGATGCTATTATGCCATTAGAATTAGAAATACCTTCTTTATGTGTTTCATTCCATGGGATAATTGATAAAGATACTTTCTGGGAACAACGATTACAAGAATTAGAAATGTTGGATGAACAACAAATAAATGCTTTGGAGCATATTAAGGTTTATCATAAATCACTTCAAAAACAATATAATCATAAGGTGATTGAACGATCATTTTTGGTAGGTGATTTAGTCTTATATGAAAATCAAAGGAATGTGAATGCTTTACCTGGTGAAAAAGGGAAATTTAGCTCTAATTGGCTTAGACCTTTTGTGGTAATTGAGGATTTTACTTCAGGTGCTTATAAGATTTCTGGTATGAATGGTGTTCCCCTTAAGGAACCTATTAATATTATGCATCTCAAACATTATTATTCCTAATACATCAATTTTTCTTCATGTATTTATGTATTCCCTATAGAATAGTTATGTCTATTTTGTGGGTTAAGTGATTTGAATACATCATACATCAATTTCATTTCTTTCTTTATGTTAGGTTTTTGTGTATTGATGAAAAGAACAAGTAATCAATCATAGAACTAATTGGGAAAGAAAAATGTTCATATATAAATATCCATAAGTTTGGTACATATATGGCACATATGCCATGGCTATCAATCTCTATCTCTACACTCTGAGGGTCAGTGGCTCCCAACTCTCTCTGCTCTTTGGTGTGAGGTTGAAGATCTCGGTACAGTAGTCCGTGTGTGACACCTCGATATTCTCATCTCATAGTTGCACTCCTGAGCTCTCTATAGGTTAGCAATCAATTTCTCTTCCCTTTCTTTGCATAACCTCAGCTCTCGATGGACGCATGCAAAAATATCTGCATGTTGGCCAAGATCTCTCTGTCTGATAAGGGACTCTCACTCACTAGCTGGTAGTCAGTAGGATAAATAGGTATCCTTCATAACCTCGGACACAAAGATCCTCCACTCCATTATGCTAGCTGCAGAATTCAAACATATTTATCCTTTAGTACTTCTTTTAGTAAAATAGTTATTTAAAATATTCTAATCAATTACATAAATCATACCTAGATATCCCTCCTGGGTATCACCAAAGGATCTAGATGGTGGGGGCATGGAGTGACTACCCTCTCCTCACTCTCTATGTCTAGGTCTAGGTGGTGGTGTCTCTGTATGTGAACGGGGAGGTTGTCATGATCTCAATGGTACAACATGGATCGCCTGATCTTCTGCATCTGTACTACCACCTGGGGGCATATCCTTTCCTCCCTCATATGCTTCCTCATCTACTCTCTCTTCTTTTCTTTCCCCTTCCCTCTCCTCCTCCATAGGATCTCCCTTAGGAATGAGCTCCTCCTCATCTCTATGATCCCCCTCTTTCTCCTATGGTGTGTCACCACCTTGGTACATCCTCTCNCATCTACTCTCTCTTCTTCTCTTTCCCCTTCCCTCTCCTCCTCCATAGGATCTCCCTTAGGAATGAGCTCCTCCTCATCTCTATGATCCCCCTCTTTCTCCTATGGTGTGTCACCACCTTGGTACATCCTCTCTAAAAGACCTGGATCACCCGTAGGGTAGTAATCAGGGAAGATGGGATGGGTCCCCTATAGAATCCAATATCTGATATACTCTCTGCTCACACCTGAATGAGATACATTGGGATTCACCTCTGTATCCTCAGTCTCATCTGTCTCTCTATCTACAATATCTGCTATTGTGGGTTGGCGTATGGCGCTAGGTCTCTCATAATATCTTGTCAGATATTCACACTGAGGTACTGTCCAGGGGACCCCCTGTGTCAAACCAAGCTGTCTCATAACTCTATCATAATAATATGGCATCACTGCATGACTGGTAAGACCCTCTAGTAGCTTACACTGTTGGGAGTGTCTCAACTGGTGTCGAGTATCTGGCCATCCTTTCATCCAATAGTATGGTCTCTATATCACATCAATACCTAGTATATAGTCAAAGTGTACCCTCCAAAAGAGGATATCTTGGTACTGCCAGACATCTGCTAGCAGATATGCAAAGGCTCTCGGTATGCTCACATCTACCATCACCGAAACACCCTATGGTCAAGTACATGTGTAATTCTCAAACATCCAAACCTGTAGCAAGGTGCACAATGTAAGACTCTCCCGCTGAAATCTCACTAACTAACTCAAATCATGGTAAAGATGTGCTAACATGCTGTGGCCCCATGAGAAAAAAATCATGTCACTCTCCATCCTGTGTATGAGATGGGTGAATGGTGCCAAGAAAACTGTACCCTTTGTGTTGGGTATTACAACCAAAGAGAGTATACATAGCATCACTCTCTGTACCAAGGGTGTTGGACCAACTAGTATGGCTGATAGAGTGATCTGATATGATCAGGTCCTCATCTATGGTACTCATCCTAAACAGTACTCCCCATCTAAAAACACCTCAGGAGGACCCCACTACACTCTTGGTCTAACAGGCTCACCTCAGACTGGAAGTCGTAGGATCCTATATACGTCCTCCAATGTGATCGTGATCTCTCCTGATGGAAGATGGAAGGAACAAGTGTCCTCATTCCATATCTCTATCATGGTTGATATCATGGGCTGATGGAACCTCATCTATGGTAGGAATTCTACCTAGTACAATCCCACATCTCTCAATAGTTGTATCTCCTCCTACTGTAGCTTGGACAAATTCTCTTTGACAGTTAGTAAAATCCCTCCAAAGGGATGCTCTCGAAGACAGACAAGATCCTATGAGCACAAACAACATCATATCAGTAATCTATCATCAAATAAATGCAATACTCACTTGAACTAGTCAAAGTCGACCTTTTTGGGTCAAGGTCAACCTTTTTGGGTCAGGGTCGACCTTTTTGGGTCAGGGTCGACTTTATCCCAAGAAAGGATAGGACCTTCCCAATTATGGTTTACCTTCAAAGGTCAAGGTTGACATAACTAGTTCAGGGTCAACCTTTTTGGGTCAAGGTCAACCTTCCCTATAAAAATAGGAATTTATTAATCAAAAACATCAAAACATGACACCTACCTTAGGCAGTGGTTGTCCGCTCGCCAGGCACTCTCTCAGGACCTCCATGCGACTCGCTCGAAGCTCTTCTATCTTTGGCATTTTTCTCCTTGATTCCAAGCTCTGAAAATGGTAAGAATGAGAAGGTAAGTGTTATTCATCTTATTTATAGCTTCAAATTAGGGTTTTATTAGGGCTTCATTTGAATTTACTTAGGTCAAATTCTAATTTCCCTTTACATGCATTTAGATAGACATTCACTCTTTTCATCATAAATTGAGTTTGATAGCTCCTTTTTCAGTGACATTAGTGGCATTGGAATCATGATTCAGATACCTAACCTATTAAATTAGTTTAGGAAGATTTTGAATCATCCTAAATAGTTTAGGAAATGACTTTTCAACAAATTTCATATCTAGTGTATAGATCTAACTTTATCACCATGTTTCACCTTTTAGAATTAGTAAGCTGAAATAGGGGGAATAAGGGGCTCTATGCACTTCTCAAAACCATCTTAGTAAGACTTAGGTGCTCTATGGATTTCCATTAAGCTTGTATATTTCAGGTTGCGGATACTAACGATTTCTTGCAGGATCTCCACATTGAGGACTTGGCTATATCCTTTTTACTTTACAATGTTTTCTTACTTTAGCTTGCATATTCACATAGTGTCATACCTAAGATAAAGTGGGGGATAAATGTATCATATTAAAATTGAAGCACTTCCATTTTTGTAGGTTTAGCATCCTCATTTAGTACATTTTCATATTAGATTTGCATTTAGGATGCACATGCACTTGATTCTGCATTTTTAGGTGAAATTAGGGTTAGGATCCTTTGGGTCCTCTTTATTATCCCTTTTCTATGACTCTATTTTTGGGTAGAAAATATGTATTGTCTCTCCTAAGTCTTAATCATACTTACTCTTTGGCCTCTATGCCTCTATCCAACATACTGGTGTGTTTTCTCACCTTCCTGGGTCCCCGATTGACCTGGGAATCCTGTAGATTTCCCAAGGAGACCATCCTGAAACCTCAGTTTTGGGTTGAGGTTGATTCTGACCCAGGTCAAAATCAAGGTCAACCTTGACCTAATTCAAGGTCAAGGTTGAACTTGACCTCTGTCAGGTGGTGGTCCCCACTTTCAAATCTGGAGCCTATCGAGGTTCTAAAACTTAAAATAGGTCCCCAGGTCCAGATGTGGAAGTGTTTTCCCCAATATTTGGATTAATACATCCCCTCCTTGGTTGGTGATTATAATTGGACCATAATTCAAGGTGAAATTTGAATTTGGGTCCCTTGCATTACCCTAGGAGGTCTATATTGAGATCTTTATATAAACACTCTCTTTTGCCTTCATTTGGACATGAAAAAGAATTGTAAGATGATATGATGCAATTACGATTATGACATGATAAGGATGAAAGAAAGCAAGAGGATGATATAGAAGGACAAGCCATGATGATGTATTAAGACATACAATCACTTTTGTGGACAAGCCATTGTGGATCTTCTTTGGAGCAAGAGAGACTTCTTCCTTCCTTCCTTCTTGGATCCACCATTTTTCAACCTTCAAGCATTCAAAATATATTATCATGGGGTAGAAACAACGGATTATGAGTTTGGTAGGAATAATTTAGCCTTGGGGGCTTGGTATGCTTTCTTTATCATATTCAAATCTATCCATTGCTTTCTCATTTTCAATTCATGTTAGGGTTTTTAATCTAGAGGATTAGATCTTGACATTACACATTCAAAGCTCTTTCCAAGAGAAACACACACACATACATTCTACTATATTTGGATATTCGTGGAGGTGGAGATCACCAAAATGGGGGTTTGACTAAGGAAAAACCCTATATAGCCACCCCAAAACCCCTCTTTTTTAGATATTTGCAGGTGTTGTTTTGAGAGTTACAGGTTCACGAACAGTGGATCGGAGTGCAGATCTGGATATCATTTTTGGCAAACTTTCAGGATCTGAAAATAGAATTCACGTCGGAGACTTTTTAGGTCGATTCTTCCCTAGGTCAGAATGAGAAATTCTAGGTCAATGGTGACATTGACTTGAAGGTACAAATCAGAACTGTATCAGAATGAAAAGAGATTTATGGGTTTTGTTCATCTCTATGTTTCCATTCTAGCTCTGGTCTCAGATTTTCTAGAAACTCAACACAAGCTTCATAAAATAGCAATTTCCGATATGCTATGATGTGAGGTGGGTATTTTACTCCATTAATCTTTGCTTTCATTTTCAAGTCTATATCCATTATCAAATACAAATTAAATGTAAATGGTTAAATAATGGAATTGGTCTTTTTGATATATGAATCTCTATTGTGAAAAATCTATTTAGGAGTCCATCCATATTTTATACCTTACAGTACCATCCCCACCCCAGTTTTACTTTCTATCTGGAAGGTTTTTAGGTAACTAAATATTGTGTCAAATATTATGGATGTTTTATTTATTTTCATTTCATGCATGCAATCAGATTAGATAATATACTATTGGATTAAAAGTATTAAGTTTTATTGGTTCCTGATTCACCCCCCCCTCTCAGTCACATTGACTCAACATATTTCCAACAATTGGTATCAGAGCATAAGGTTATCTTTACAAAATTCTAACAGCTTGATAAAAGATTAGAGGCAATGGAAATATACAGATTGGAGAAAGCCATTGAAAATGAAAAGATAGATCTACAAGTGGCCATGGATCAGATCAATAAACTCAAGGAGTAGCTCTCTCTTTCCCTGAAAAGAAGAAAAGATTTAGCAGTGCAGATGAATGACAAAAGTTACATAGAAGAAATAATTGATGACTTATGCAAAGAAATAAGTTCAGAAGAAGAAGAAGATGTAGCAATTGAAGACCTACTCGAAAAGAGAACAAGAAATTCATTCAGTCAGTATATGTGAAGTCATAAAACAAAAGAGTCAAGCAGAAAGTGATAGAGAAATGGCACAAGAAGATAAAATACTGTTGAGTACAAGATTAGAAGAAAAAGAAAATGAAATCCATCATTTGTCACTTTAGCAAGAAGATATGATAAATCAACTCAATAATGTAAATCAAGAAGTTATAAATCTGAGGACAGAAAATGAAAGACTGCAGAATGATCTCAATACTGAAAAACAAACCAATGAGAGTATGATGAATTCACAAGGAAGCATGGATCAGTTGACAGAGAAAACTCAACTCAGACATCATGGATAGACTGGATTAGGTTATACTAAACAAGGTGAATCCTCACAACAAGGAACTCAAAATAATATCAAACCTACTTGTAATCATTGTGGCAAGTTAGGGAACACAACAAACAAGTGTTGGAGAAATGGAAAATCAAATTTTAATGGTAAATGCTACAAATGAAACAAACATGGACATAGGGAAGCTGAATGCACTGAGAAACCTAAGTTTGAAGGAAAATGTTTCAATTGTAACAAACAAGGTCACAAATCCTCCAAGTGCAGAACTAAGAAATAGAACCCTGCTGAACAACTAGCTAAAGCAATTTTTGGTTGGGATTACAACACATGGAGAAGATGTTGTCATTGTGGTGAATATGGGAATATTGGTGCAAATTGTGTAAAGACTCACCTTAGAAAAAGGAATCCTACTAAGAGATTTTATGTATATAAACAACTCGGTCATCTAAGCAAGAATTACATGAACAAAGAGAAAGTGGATACTGGTTTTGAGAAAGGAAAATAATTTTTTTCTAAAATTAGAACTTAGATGAATCAACAGTGCATAAGGAAATCTCCTGAGAGTTCAGATCAAAATAATGAAGGATCGAATGACACCCAAAGTAGTGAATTGGGTGGATCTACCATCTCTGAATAAGCATGCAAGGAGACTACTGGAACTGTGCATACAAGCCATCCTACATCAATTCCAGACATGATATTAAGTCCAAATCAGCATATTGATGCACTAGGACATATTATAGTTTTAACTGAGTCAAGACCTTAGTAACACCCGAGTTGCACAAGCTTAACCCAGTTAAGTCGGGTTATACGATTTTGAGGATACTGAAGTTAGTGTTCATCGAGCTTCATTCCAAGCTATGCTAGCTACCATGTACGGAGCATTTGATGAAAAATCAATGGTAAAATCTCTTATAAAAGATGAATTGCAAGTGTTATTATTTACAAAGATTTCAGTTTGTAGAGTGTTTCAGTGTCTTAAGCAATTCAAAGAAAATTTGTATTCAAAATTTTTAAGTTGCAAAGTTTTAACGAACCTCCAAGCATAATGGCATCCACATCCAACAGCAAGGTTAAGAAAGGATTCGAGATGTTGGTCAGGAATGCAATCTATGAACCTCCTAAGTTTAATCTTCATCCAGCGGTTGCAGAGGAGATAGAGCCGATGGGAGACCATTCCCTAATTCCTCCAAGGGTATTATTGATCAATGACATCTGAGCCTTCTATCATTGCACAATTCAACAGCTTGGAACATTGGAAATGAAGAGTTCTTATGACAAAATCTGTGATGCCATAAATTTGAAGCTAGAGAATAAACATCTAGAATTCAAGGGATTGAATCACATCATGCATATGCCACATAATTTCTAGGTTAAGTGGATTAGGTTCATTTTGAGTCATGTTCACGACATGCAGCTATGGTTGGAGCAACCAGTGAAGATCACAAAGACAATGATACACTATGTTATAGGGTATCCTATGTTGGATAGGTCCAAATATACCAAAACCCTACCTCGTGATGTCCTAGCTAAGAAGACTCTTACCGAGTGGGATGATAGAGGCATGAGATTTAATGGAGTAACTGACATGGAATTGAAGTTTGGGATTCATGTTATTGCTCACAAAATCTACATCTCTAGTAGACATAACAATGTACCATGTGAGGCTGTGGACTTGGCATAAAAGGTGGTCAAGAACAACCTCTCATTCGACCTTGCTGAGTTGTAACTCATCCAATTGAGCAAGAACATGGAAAGCATCCGTGCATCAAAGACCAATCCATGTAAGTTTGGTTCACTTTTGGTCTGCATATTCTTTTACATTCAGAAGTTTTTCCCTTCCAAAGGCACAGTTGTTTGGAAGAAGGATAGACCCATAATATATCAGATAAATGAGTTTATATATGAATTAGGAGATAATTTTGAGAGAGTCATGGATGCATATTTTGAGGAATTCAGACAAAAGATGCAGAATAGGTATATAATTCCTAAACAATTGGTTGAAGACCATAAGGATGATGTTTGTTTCCTAGTTGACTGTGATAAAGTATATATTTAGGCAGTCAGACCTAGGGTTGCATGGGTGAAACCTCTTGCAAATGAGGTTAACATAGATGAGACCAAGAAAATAATTGAATCTCTTGTGAATGAACCCGTTGACCCCAAAGCACCTTACTTTGGTACATATGAAGAAGCTAAAAGAAAAATTTCAATAGAGATTGAGATTCCTAAGATTCTAAAAAGAGGAAAGAAGAAGTTGGAATAGTTTGGAAAGAAGTATGGAAAGACTTCACCTTCTATCTCAGTAAGCCAAGGAGATTAAATCAAGATAGAAGATGATATATCTAAAAATGAAGAGGAAGAGTTAGAAGCAGATCCTCCTAAGAAGAAAAAGAGGCTAGTTCTCAAGAAAACACCTAAGGCCCCTACCCCTATCCTCACAACCAAAAAACCAAGAAGATCAAGAAGGAAGCTCATATTACCTAAGGAAGATGAAGAAGATGAAGTCACATTCAAGAATCCCCCACCTACCTTTGAGAAGAAAAATGAAGCCTTAAGAGAAGGTAGTTGTATTAGTTCTCTGAAATCTCTGAATTATGCTTCGAGATCAAAGGATGAACAGAAGCAAATTGAGGAAGCAGTTGTAGAGAAGATGACTAGATGGAAGTATGATCCATTTGAACTGAAGAGTCACATGCCTAAAGACCTATTCAAGGCAATATTTTTTCCCTGGATCATTGTTGTCTGAACAAAAAAATATATCAAAGAATAGACATTGAGGCAATTCATGCCTACTATGACAAACAAAGAGGTGAAAGAGGAAATGACCAGGTATGAAAGCAATCAAACTCCAAGGTTCAGGACCTTTTAGGTATTGAATAATAAGATAGAAGATGTGGTGCAGGTAGATACAAACATATGGAAGACAGTCTTAGAAATCAAAGAAGAAGACAAAACTGAAGTACCAAGTACAGAACACAAGGAAAAGACTGATGATGCAGATTTACCTGAGGTAGAATCCATTGAAGCATCCAATGTAGATTATATAGCAGTAGATTCAATGACATCTCTACCAAAATCACCTATACATATCATCCTATCTCCAAGAAAATAAAAGTCTACTGAATCAACATCAGGACTAGTAGGGACCGAGCACCAGGCTCCACCTACTACTGGGCCAAGCCTGACCGAGTCACATAAGGTAACTGTGAAAATTCCTTCAGTGATAATAGATGCTACATTTGATTCAGACCCTACAATTGGTGCAACAAATGTCAGTGACCTAATCCAATTGAATACTGAGGAGAAAACAAAGGAAGGAAAGGAAGTGGATGATAGTGGAAAAGGTAAGGAAATTATTCCTTCACCCAATCCTAAGGATAGTGGAAAAGGAAAAGAAACAATCACTGATGATATTGATCTTGAGAAAGAAATTGTGATTCAAAATTGGGATCTATCCAATCTCTCAATAGAGAAAATGGACACACTAGGAGAGCTATGGAAGAAAAGAGCCACACAACAGAAGCTTCGAGCAGAAAAGAAGAGAAACAAAGTGTTGGAAGACATCAAAGGTATATTCCTAGATGCACTAGAAGTAGAAGTAAATGAGAGTGATTCCATCATGGACCAACTTGTAAACATATTCCATAAATTCAATAAAGATTTAAATTGTCAAGAAAAACTACTACAGAAGGCAGAAAGAAAGTTTGAGAACAAAGTCCTAGAGAATGTTGCAAGCAAGATTGCAATTGATCAAGTCAAGCTAAATTCTCTCATTATCTCTCTAAAGAATATAGTAAATAATATTTCTTCATTATTTGTAAAGCTAAGTGATACTTCAAATTTCACAATCAAAATCAAGACAAAGATGACAAAGGTTGATACAGATCTGAAGGAAAGTGCAAATCAGTTGGCACTTAACCCGAGTTCTAGTTCAACACATTTTGTGAAAATTAAGTATTTGACAGACATGCAAGCTGAATTACTAAGGGGAGAAGCAATGATAAGATAATCTCTCACAACTATGTAGAGCCAACTCCTTCTACACATGGATGTAATGTAGAAGCATATAGCTCATGCCAAGAATCTTATTCATGACAATAATTTTTTAGTTGCAGAGCTTATGATGGAGCTATCAGCAGAGTTACAGATAGAGTTGCACATTCTGAAGGTGTTGCGGGATAATTGGAACAACACTTTGTCTTAGATTTTAAAGGTACATAGTGATTTCCTATCTTATTTTGATATTACCATATAGATATATTTTGGCATTTGTGTCAAAAACAAGGGGGAAATGTATATAGGATATAGGAAATATGTATATAGGAAATACATGTACAGAAGTAGAGAAGAGATGTATATAAGTGTTACAAAAAAATTTTGAAAAATAAAAAAGAGAGTCATTTGTAACTGAGTCACAAAGCCATTGTCAAAACCCGAGCAAGTACCCAAGCATATGGTAAGGGGGAGTTTTGACTCTGAGCAGTTTTTGAACATGATAATTTTTTTTGGTCACTAATGCCAAAGGGGGAGATTTATGAACTTATGGAAAGACATATTGTCAATTAGTGCCAAAACACTTAGTCATCATAGTGTTGACCGAACCAGTAGTATAACCTGAGCAGTTACTATGTAACCCGAGCAGTGGCAGTGTCAAATGAGAAGATAGTGGTAATCAATATTACCCGAGTGATTAGAGTAGCCTGAGTACACAAAGTATCCCGAGTTCCATAGAATAGTATGTTTCCCGAGTGACAACATAATGCTCGAGTGCCAGTATATTACCTGGGTGGATCACTGGACCCGAGTGACAGTTTTGGGCTGACCTAGCTTATATTGTTAGATATTAATTTATCTTATGGAAGATGACTTACATTTGCATTTGGTTTGGATAAGGTATAAATATAAAGTATTTTGTTTATCCAAATAGTGTGTGTGAATATATGAATAGAATCATGTATGCGAATATGAAGAGACAGATTGTTTAAGAGGATACAACAATATAATGAACAACAGAGACTCATCCATCACAGTCAGGTGATTATTTTATATCATTGGATCTTATTCAACAAATCAGAGTTTCATTGAAGATCATCTACTGGTTCATCCTAACAGGTGCATCAACAAAATCCTCTAACAAGGTGGACCTAACAGTCCTTTATAAATCTCCTAACATAGTTGCATTAGTTGATTGTATTGTATTAAATCCTTTCACAAGGTAGACCTAATAGCCCTTATTTATCCTAATAGGGCAGGCCATCAGAAGTGGTCAATTGTAAGCTTTAACAGGATAAATTTATACTGCAGTAATAAATCTTGTGGGTACCATCCCCAGCTTAGTTTTACTTTCTATTTGGAAGGTTTATGGGTAACCAAATATTGTGTCAAATATTGTGGATGTTTTATTGCTTTTCATTTCAAGCATGTAATTAGATTAGATAATCTAATATTGGATTAAAATGATTAAGTTTTATTGGTTCCTGATTCACCCCCCCTCTCAGTCACATTGACTCAATATATTTCCAACAATAACCTCTTATGCCACAACCATACATCTTCATTTCTAGCCATGAAACAAGAGATTTCTGAAGAATCAAGATAGAATAGATTACCTTTTGATTGTTCTCCTGTGCTGATCAACTTTCCTTTTTCATCATATATTTTAGCTTTTATATTCTCAAATGCAACTCGGTGACCTGTGTTATTTAATTATGAAACACTCAACAAATTATAATTAAGTCCTTTCACCCAATATGCATTCTCACATTCTCACATTTTGTTTAGAAATATAGTACCTTTTCCTTTCACTTGACAAGGTATATCATTTCCCATTCTAACAGATCCACCATTATAATGCTCAAGAAATTCAAATTTGTCTTTATCTCCAGTCATATGATGAGTACAACCACTATCAATAATCTAAACATCATTCTTGCTAACTTTAGAAATAAGTTTTTGTATAGTTGAAAAATGGAAGCACTTCCATAGGAGAATGGTTTAGCCTTCCGAGAGAGTAATTTGGGTTCATGACAAGCATCTCTGAATGGGTTCCTGATCTTGACATGGCTTCCCCCTGACCTGCCTTTCTAACCTCCATTTCTTGTCCTAAATTCTACATTCTGGGTCTCTGACCTGTGATCCTAGGATATGGGGATAGGGTTGACCTCCTAGGATAGGGTTGACCTCAACCCTGTCCTAGGACAGGGCCAACCTCGACCCTGTCCCAGGGTCCAAATCCTGGGAACTTTTGGTTTTCGGGATGTCGGTCTTCACAAAAAGTCTATTCCCGCTTCCGGGTTGGCTGTTTCAGGTTTCGAATCGGTTGATTCCTAAATTATATTTAATATAGGTCCTCTCCTAGGGGTAAAGGCTTAAATTATTATTTAATTATCCTATGTAGGACTCCTTAGAAGATTGTGCCCTAGTTTCATATAAAAGGGAGCTTTCTCCTCTCATTTTCTCTAACCACGATCAAGCAATTGAAGTCTTCTAATCAAGCATCAAGCATCCTTATGAAGTGAAGTCCAAACAAGAAATTCAGAAAGATTTGAAGCAAGCATCCATCATTCTCAAGTATCCATTTTCATGAAGGAGATCCATTGGAGGCCATTGAAGGATTCAAGCCAAAAAAGTGCCCTTTTGGTGATCTTTCCATCCATCTTCTTCCAAAGCCCTTGTCAAGTTCAAGAATCCATTCAAGACTTGGTGTTGGAGATCTACAAGCAAGAGATTGAAGACATCCTTCCATTCTACATTCCATGTTTTGAAGCATACTTGTGGATCCACAGATTCAAATCCGCCACAAGGACATTACAAGCAAGGTGAGTTTGAGTTTTGCTTTGTTATTCTTTATGCAATTTTCAATTACATATATTAAGGTTAATTCCAAAACCGGGGTTTGAGCAAGGCAAACCCCTTTCCCCCAACAAACAAACATTTTTCTTGCAGGTACGAGTTCAGAACTGTAGATCTGAGGCCAGATCTGGATACCCTTTTTAGATTTCTTTCAGACTATGCGAACAGGGACACTTTCGGAGTTGAGTAGATCGAGTTGGAAAAAGTGGTACAGGGTCAACCTTTTTCATAAGACGACATCAGAATGAAAAAATATTTTTGGGTTTTGTCCATCTCTGTGTTCCGGTTTGGTATCAACTATCAGCATCTCCAGAAATAGTCTACAGATCTCAGAAAACAACAATCTTTGATCTGCAATTTTGTAAGGTTGGTACTTTCTCCTATTCTTTTCAATTACTATTATTAATCATATTAATCAATCAATTTATAGAATTTAAGATCCCCTTTCTTGGTCTCTTTCCAAATAGTGGATTCATTTGTGTATTTACCCTTTGGGGTTGATCAAAATTGGATCTCCTATTTGTGTAT